>JAFFST010050982.1:167711-195448 GCA_022414735.1 Noturus placidus | reverse complement strand
CCGAGCACAAACGATTGAGACTATTTTGCTGACATTTTGAGTTGGTGGGGGGGGCCAACTTCACGCAGGTCATTATGCTGATATTTTGAGCTGTGACATAGATGTTTGTGGATGTAACATCTGGAGTTCAGTCGAGGCGTTTTAGGCGGGTCTGGAGCAGTGCTCTCTGTTAGAGAGAATAAATCCCTTTGTGGGAGACTATGAGCTTTGTAACTTTGCAGAACTTATGCATGCACAAACAGATACATTACACACGAGGAAAAGGAAAACATTAAAAAGCATCACATTAGGGCGGCTGTGGCTCAGTCGGTAGAGCGGGTTATCCACTAATCCACTAATCGTAGGGTTGGTGGTTCGAATCCCGGCCCGGGTGATCCCATGCCGAAGTGTCCTTGGGCAAAACACTGAACCCTAAGTTGCCCCCAATGGCAAGCTAGCACCTTGCATGGCAGCTCTGTGTGAATGTGCTCTCATTAGTAAGTCGCTTGTAAATGTAAAAATGATATTTTTGTAAAGCTGCTTTGAGACAATGTACCATTGTAAAAAGCGCTATACAAATTTATAAATTATTAAATTATTATTATTATCACATGACCCCTTTAAGTCACATCTACCACTGACAATTCAACACCAAGCCACCAGAGGGCCTCCTCCCATGTATTTTGAACAACTTCTTCGTCATGGATCCCACTCATTTCCTGTGTTTGTTCAGTTTCTCCCTTAATTAGTCCTTCAATATAAATTCTATAGAATTGTTTTCTCCCTTTAGTTGTTTACTGGTTAGCTGTTGTTGCTGTTATTCATATTGTGCTTCTTGGCATGTTCTTGTACTGCTACCTGGTTCTTGATTTGTTCAGTTTATGCACTTTGCTGTGGCTTTGTTTTGTTTTGTTTGTATTTGAATTAAGAAAGAAACGCCTGTTTGCATAAAAACCAAAAAAAAAAAATGTAATGTCATAGAAAAATGTTTGTACGTGAGTAAAGAAAATAACAGATGACGTAATGTACCATTATTTGCAGATGCAAAACAATGAGTTTTGCCTGCAAAAACAGAAGCACGTGTAACAGTCAGAGTCTCCAGGAGAACTGCGGCAGATTCTCCAGATGCTCAGAAAAACTTTCCAGAGAGTTTTCTTACAAAAATGCACAAAGTCTATCTGAGACTACTGGTGCATTTTTAAAAAGCATTAGTGGTTAGCACGTTTGCCTCACACCTCCAGGGTCGGGGGTTTGTAGGCACAGACCTAGTGGCCTTGCAAGCCGAGGCCTGATCCCAACTGCAACGACGACGGATGGGGCTCGCCCAGGATTGGCAGACCTGGGCATATTGTCGTGGTCTGTGCTGGCCACTCTTGGCCAGCGAAGACAGACCGGATAAAGGATAAAGGAAAAGGATATATTTATGTTGTTTAAATACCAGGAATCAAAAGCTGAAATCCTAAACCCTCATCTATCCTTAGATCTCAAACCCAAATGTCTTCAATGTATAAACAATTGGCCTTGCCGTTCCAATAGTTTCGGAGGAGACTGTAAATAATAACAGGAACTGACTTCTTTTACAAATGTTCGACAACATCAAATATAAATGGATTTAAAAAAAATGATGACACCATTCTGCTTAGCATTGGTAAAAAAATAATAATAATTAAAAAAAAACCCCAACTGCTTTATTATTTCCAAATATTGAATAGTGTTAGCGCAAGGAAAGAATGAAGGCATGACGTTCAGAGCTACTCTCACACTGGCATGGGGAAATCAGTACTCATGTAAAGTTAAGCGATGTACAGAGGAGGGGGCGATCCATATATGCAGTGAAATGTGCTGAAAATATTCTTTAGACAATTATACTTCAGCGTCCATTAACTATAATTTAAGCTATAACAGACTTATCTGTTTTTTTCTCATCAGGCACTTAATTTTGTTCAATATAGAACGACAAATTGTTGTCTGTAAATCAAGACTTAGGTGATGATAAGATGGGGGATGTCGTAATTACTTTCATGCTTGGCATATTGTAATGTTTCTCACGTTGCTCCATGCCGTATTTGGAGACATCTAATTCAAAATATTTCATATATTATATTTTAATAGTAAGTAGTAGCAGTATAGCAAGAATAGACCTTCCTGTGTTTGGGGATCCTGCTTATGGAAGGGGTGTGTGTATGTTTGTGTGTGTGTGTTAGATATAGGTGTGTGATATCTCTAGACATTGGTGACAAGTGTGAGCGGTGACTAGATGATGCAATGTCTCACTGGGATGATCTAATCATCCTCTGCAGTGTTTTTTTTATTATTATTATTTTATTATTCAGTCGAATATGGTGAAATTTCCATACCAGGGTAGAAGACAGGATTGTTTTTGTTTCTTCTGGTATACAGCAACCAGCAACCCACTGAATCTTCACTGTTCATTATCGTCAAAATATGGAAGTGAAGCCAGGATGGTACCTGGCAAGCTAAGCCCTGCGTTCTCCCAAGTGTAAAATGGAGGATATTACTGAAACTATGTAATAAAGAGAAGTGCATGTTCAGCACTGTAGGTATTAAAGCAGAAAATCATTTGAGATTGAGCTTCATTATAGTTTAATACTTTAATCCATGCTTCAGTCTGCAGTTTATGGTTCAGACTGTGCACAACAAAGAACTGTGAGAAACTGGGATGAGTTCTTAGAAGACATTTCGATTCAGTTTTATAAATACAGAGTAATGTGGTGGGCGCACGGTGGTTTAGTGGTTAGAATGTTTGGCTCACACCTCAAGGGTCGGGAGTTCGATTCCCACCATTGCTCTGTGTGTGCGGAGTTTGCAAGTACTCACCCTGCTGCAGGGGTTTTCTCCAGGTACTCCGGTTTCCTCCCCCAGTCCAAGTACATGCATGGGATAGGCTCCAGGTTCTCTGTGACCCTGAAGAGGATAACCGGTATAGAGGATGGATGGAGTAATGTGGGTTTGTTTTGGTGCTCAGTAAGAGCAGCATTTGGATCGGGATTCTGGAACACCGACAAAACATATCTAAGCCTCGGATTCGGCAAACAAAGGGAAATTGTAAGTGCACACAGCGTATCTATGATGTACACAATCATTTCCGTTTAAAGATATATTGGGAAAATTGGGAGGGGAAAATGGTTTTATCGAGTGGATACTATATAGATACTGTATTTCGGAAAGACTTTCTGTGTGTATTCTGAGATGTAGTTTTGGCTGAGACTTGGCAACCCTGGCCTCCAGCTTAACAGTTACATGTGCTTTACGCTCTACATGAAATCATCATGCTTGTGCAACTTTTTTGTCTTATTTGTCTCATATGCATAGCTGTATTTGTATTCAGTAACATACCTAATATAGACACCTCATCAGTGATATATGATGTATGATATATCAATTTCATACACACACAATCACACCTACAACATGCATAATCAAGCATTCAGATGACCTTCTCTAGCCATGTACACCCTTGCATAACATGTCAATTACAGTTCCTTTGTGTTTAATTTCTGTAAGCATACTCACATTCCTTAGGATTTAGCCAACTGACACAATTAAAGGTCAGATATAAGTTGTTGTGTATGTAATACACACATACATTGAAATAGATATACTGTACCTGTGGCAATTATTAAGGAAGAAATAAGGTGTGTGATGTTATAGGAAAATAATCAGTGACAGGGTGGTGTGGTGTGATGCAGGTATCACCTCAAATACATTACACATTATATATTTACTTTAATTCAAGACTTGTAACTATTGCTGTTTTCTACCTAGATAACATGTTCCTTCTCTTATCATCCCTCCTTGCCTCAGGGCTGCATTGGTCCATTTCCTGTCTTTCGATGTAAGGAGCTGAAGCTGCCAGTGTCCATGATGTCTGGATAAGATAAGGTTCTCTGAGTCTTCTTGGTAGGACTACCATTTGAAAATTCCCACTACTCTGGGCTTTAACTGTGCATCTAAGGTCAGTGTTCTTGGACTGCTGGTCAATAACTGTGGTGAAGATTAAGTTACTGCAATCTGATCCAGGATCAGACCTCATCCTGAATAACAAGCTGAAGTAAATAGGCTGGCAGATGGACAGCATTCAAGAAAAGGAGAGCAGATAAGAGGCTTTATTTGATTTACATAATGATCATCCTTCATCCGAGTGCTTGCAGAGACAAGATGAGTCCAGGACACAAGGGGTTTTCAGTCTATACAGGATCTCGCTGTGTGTTATCCTTTTGTTATTGTTGCGGTCAAAAGTGCTCGGTTTTGCTGCAGCCTTTTTCAAAATGTGTGATGTGAAACTTTTTGTGCTTTTTTTTTGTGGAAAAATTTAGCAGAAATTTCTGCGATCGCAAAATGGCAAAAATCTGGAGGGACAGGTTTATATTGTTTTTCAATCTTTTTCACACTTTAAGTTTTCATTAGGCCATTTATATACAGTTGCATAAGTAGTGTTACCCCCTGGTACCATTTGGTATTATGTCATTAATTAACACGTCACAAAATATCCCATAATATTAAAGTAGGGGTAGAAAAAAAAACCATCAATATATGGTTTGCAAAGATTTACAAATAAAAAAATCTTTACAGTTGTGACTGCATTGGTATTAACGACACTGTCGATGTGAATTCCCAAAATTAGATCCGGTGTAACTGGTTGCCATCAGAAGTTACCTTTGAAGTCCCTCTGTGTGCAATTAAAGTGTCACAAGATCACGTGCTACCACTCCTATGCTTCACTGTTGTTCTTAGGGTGTTGCGCAGTGTTGGGTTTCCATCAAATGCCTTGGTGATACTGACGTCTAGTGGACAGCCTCCACTAGACAGACTCATGGCAGTTCCACGTATTTTTCATTTAAATGTATAAATAATCTGACAATCATACCGAACTGAAACATGTAAGACTGAAAGAGTAGTGTAAGGAAGAAAAGGACTTTTTCTGAGCTTGGTGAAAAGTCCGAGGCATTTATTCCAGTGTATGCCTTAATGATACACACATGATACACACACAGATTCAGCGGAGTCCGACTGAACCCCAAACGTACAAAACCATTACAGTATAAGCAATATTGAGCACCAATTACGACACATTTCCCTTTTGTCATTCTTCGATTCCCAGTCTACCATTGCATAGTGTAAATATGATGCCAGAGGGCTGTAACTTTATTTGTAGTTATGACACTTTGGTCAATACAGCTTCATGAAACTGATTGAGATGTAGACCTTCTAGAACATATGCAGATCAGAACCTACTTTTCTGGCAGATGCTGTCGTTTCTTACAGCAACTAAACTTACTGTTGTCAAGTTTATGGATGTACTATCGTCCTGTTGATGTCAAATTATGTTATAGAGAAACCATGCCACTATACAACACATTTTCATCTATGACTTATTGACAGACTACAGTTTAAGACGCACCTTACTTTGATACACCTAACTTAACTGTGCAACCAAAACTTTTCTACAGCTCTTATGTTAAACTAACTACTCTTAACGTAGGTGCGTTGGACTTGGACCATAAGGCTCAAATGATACTTTTTATTAAGTTAATCTATCATATGAATCATAAAGCAAACTGATATGATGTGTGGAAAAAGACCAGTTAAACACGACTTATATTGCTGTGGAAAATAGATTTGTCTGCATCAATTACACTAACAGTGTAAGTTCCTCAGTGGTTCTTAGGAGAGTTAAGGGTTTTATTGCTTCCTAAAGGGTTTCATCTTGGAAACCCCCAACATAGGAACTTTAAGGGTTACCTCAGTGGGGCAAGCCAAAGAACCCTTAAGGGCTCTAATGTTAGCATTAGAGGTGGCTGTGGCTCAGTCGGTAGAGCAGGTTGTCCACTAATCCACTAATCGTAGGGTTGGCGGTTCGAATCCCGGCCCGGGTGATCCCATGCCGAAGTGTCCTTGGGCAAGACACTGAACCCTAAGTTGCCCCCGATGGCAAGCTAGCACCTTGCATGGCAGCTCTGCTACCATTGGTGTGTGAGTGTGCTCTCAATTGTAAGTCGCTTTGGATAAAAGCGTCTGATAAATGAATAAATGTAAATGAATAAATGTTAAGTGTGTGTATACAGTATGTGTATGATTAAGTTTTTGTTGTTGTTGTTGTTTAATTCTGTGCTCTCTGAAATAAATTCCTCAAGGGTTCTTCAGATGGTTAACTGTGCTAGTTTTTTTTTTTTTTTAATAGGGCTATAATTCTATATAGGATTAGATAGAATGCTTTGTGCTAGATGAAACATTAAAAAAAATCTAAACAACCCAATACAATGGTATTTGTTATTTCATGTTCTATATCTCATTCCTTTAAGACAACATCATGACCTGGACTAAACGATGAAGGACATGGACTGTATGCAGACTTAAAAAAAGATTTCTCAATAGTTCTTTGGATGATTAAGGGTTCACAGATTTCTAATAGGGTTCTACTTCTATACTTCTACTTCTACTTCTACACATAGGGTAGGGTTATACGCATGAAGTTTGAGAGAAAATGCCACATATGAAGCTTCAACTTTTGATGAGGTCTCATCCTATACATTTACACAGTTTCCTTTCTACTACTGAACGATTCCAACTGACGACTCTTCGATGTCGGGGGACCTGGTTGAAGCAGAAGCTGTCAACAAATCCAGCCCGAATTCCCAAGGCTCTCCTCCATACACAGCCACACCATACAGTGCCTCCATGTCAGTTAAAGTGCTGGCTCAATGGTTAACGGATTTTAAAGTTCATATCCCAAACTGCCGCTTTGGGGTCCTTCAGCAAGACTTTTAACTGCTCAGTTGCATGTTGTCTCAGTTGTAAGGAGCTTTGGATAAATAGTCAAGCCAAACAAGCAAAGGTAAATGTAATTGAAGGTGTGTTCAAGACTTACGAATAAATCTGGTTCCCCCAGAGAACAAATCAAAGAACTCTTTACGGGCATTGGCCAAAATCATTCGTAATGCTTGTTTCGATCCGTCCATGTTCAAGGAGAACGACTTATATTATTACTGTGCACAGATGGAATAGATTGTGTTTCATCCAATCTAGGCTTACCATTCAGATCGATGGGAAGTCAGGATTTGTACTGCATCAGCTCCCGTGTGTCAAACTTAATGTTTTTAGAAACCAATGCAATAACTAAATTATGGTGTGCATTTTTTTTCCTTTTATTGTTTTTTCTAGGATTGAACCTGATAACAGTTTAATCCCATTTTAAATCATTCCATCGTGGCTCACTGACCATAGCACTCACTAGTGCACTAGATACCCTTTCTGAGGATTAGCTCGAGCCATCACAGGATAGCTATTCCAATTCCAAAGCAAATGGACTGCCACAAGCGTATCTGAAATCTCAGGCTGCAGTCAATAAATATTTTTGTTCGCTCTTTTTATTCTCTTGAGTCTGTGATAGCACTGGTGCCCTCTCTGGGCTGGAGGGCACCTTGCAAGCCTTGCAAATGATGATGAAGAGGAGGAGAATGAGAATGGCAAGTACTGAGTTGCACACGATGGCCACCACAGCTGCTGAAGAAAGGCCGGTTCTCACTTCCATCTCCATTATGGTTTTCCCACCAGAGCTCAGCTTCTCAAAACAAACAAATGCACTTCCATCTTGGTGGTAATTTACATAAAGAAGAACACCATCTATTGAAGGTGTAGAGTATTCATAGCTCATGAAGAGTTGGCCCTTTTCCTGGTTTCTCAGGATCTTTCTGGAAGATGCAGTCTGAGCTTTGGTTCACACCTGAAAAGCAAAATAAGAGTTTAGTAAAACATGTGTGCCCCATCTTATTAGACTGAACACAAATAATAATGTAACAACGACTCTGCTGGGACTTTAATCCAGTTCATTGATTGCTACAAACGGTCAAAATTTACACCAATCACAGTGCATCTGTGCATCTGCTGCTGACTGAAAAAAAAGATTGAAAATGTTGCCAAACAGACAACAACTCTATGACTAAATGCATGTGTGTCTGTCCTTTGAGACAGTAAGATGTGCGTCTTGATTTAAGATGAACAATCCAACATTTAACATATGGAAGATAAACTGGAAGCAGTCAAAGATTCAATACAATACGACACTTTGAGATTCTTTGAGATTCTGTACAAACATTTTGTATTTAATAAAGAAAAAAAACTGTTAGGTTTGAGGGGTGAGAAGCCACGCCTCCTTCACAGGGAATAACAGACACAGGGGACACTCTGTTGACACACTTTATTGAGACTGACAGGTGCAGAGGTTATGCCTCCAGCACTAGGACCGCTGGGAACAGAAGCCATACCTCCTTTATTGAGAGTGACAGGTGCAAAGGCCAAGGCTCCTTCACAGGGACTAACACACACACAGAGGCCATGCCTCCTTTATTGAGACTGACATGGGCAGATGCCACGGTTCCTTCACAGGGCCTAAAAGACACAGAGGCCACACCTCTGTCACTGAGAATGAACTTCACAGAGGCCACGCCTCCATCACATGTATTAACAGACACTTCCTTCATAATGATGAACAGACACAGAGGGAAGTGGAGAAAGTCACAGGAGCCACGCCTCCTTTGCTGGGACTGACTGGGACAGAGGCCTGGTCTGTCTCCAGTCTGTTGCCTGCTATTTGCAAAAATACAGTCATATATTTTGTAAAATTCCACAACAGTAAAGTGGCACATGTTAAGCATATTGTCTACATTGTACGATATGTTGTATAGGTTATTGCCACACGCCTTGTGCATATGCCCGTGACACTGAAAGCAGAAAGCTTTTTCTCTACGTCGTTATTAAAATGCTGCATCATCTATTTCAGCTGTAATGATTGCATTCCGATGTGACATCAATTTTTGACGAGTTTTTAATGTGTGTCAGTTGGTGTCCTGTTTCAAAACCAACTCTCATAAAGCCTCCGCTGATGAAAATTCAGTGAGCCACTGGGAATGCGGATACACTGAAATTGCCATTAAACACTCGTTACGCAGCTGGACACTATAGTTCGTCCTTCGCAAAGTAAACAAAACTGTGGCTCAGTGACAGGCTAAATGAAGAAGGTTGGATTTTGATACACTGAATCCATTTTCATGGCAGGTTAATGTTTGCATCGAGAATTTTTCATGCTTACGAGGCTGAATAAGATTCAATCACAGGCATCACGCCAGGGCTCGGGGCAATTCCCCTTTCGCCCCAGCTCCAATTTCACACCCTGCACTGTTATTACAGAGTCTGTGATGAGATGAGGCAGGAGGAAGATTGAGGACGGTCACTCTTTCACACACCAATGAGTTCAGAGGCTCGGAGATGAAAATGACAGAAGTGAAGTCAGCTGTACAACAATTGCGTAAGTTCAGTGTGATGACAATCTGGGCGAAACGGAACCAGAGTGGGAAAAAAACAAAAACCCAGCGTGTCATATCTACTTTGTGTTTACTCAGCGAAGAGTCTTTATTGAATTTATTGTAGTCATTATAATTGCTACAAATTTTCAAGTATGAGTCATGAAACGTAATTCCAGGGAGGTTGGCGTTCTGAATAAAATATGGCATTTACAAAACCAAAACACATTCAGTTGGAAAAGAAAGCTCATTCAGACAGTGGTTGTGGTGTGGGTCGGGCTTTCTGATATGAGTCAAGTTAGTTTTAACATCCAAGTCTTTATATATTATTTGCTCAGTGACCTTCATTGCAGCAAAGCATGTTCGAAAATAAAATGCTTGATGCGGATTGGTCAGAAGGTGTCAGAGTCTGTTTATAGCTACTATAGTGTGAGTGATAACGGTACCTAAACTGTTTCACGGACAATCCACAACATAAAATGCTACTATAAACAGATACAATTGCTGTGGTGTCTAAGGAATAAAACACTTCGGGACCTGCTGCTAAAGGAAAGAATGGTGTTGGAGTAGTAGCATTAACTTGGCTTTGCCTCAGGCCACATCACACCACCCAGTTCACCATTATTTTTCTTCCTTATTTTTCTTCCTTATTTTTCTTCCAGTTTCGCAATTTGAACTTTTGGAACAAGGGGCGAAACTGTTCAGAAAAGTGTGCTTCAGTACAAAGTCCAACTCAAATGACTCGGGTCACATTAATACAGATCTACAGAGACTTTACAGGATGAACAAATTTGTTTTGAAACAATCGACTGATCCATTCACTCACTCATGTTCTCCTGACAAAATATTTGGTCATTTGGATCTTTTTAGATTATACAGTGCAAGACCTTCATGGACAGCTGGTATCTGACTACAAACTGAACCGATGTCCATTTTGCTACTGTTTGTGAAGATATTTGTATTAGAGGTCCACCCATGCATACATATATATATATATAAAGTAAATATTTATTTAGTAAATAAAATATGTGCAGCCAAACTGAAACAAAAAGTAACACTCCAAATAACAAATAAAAATAGAGACATCCAAAATGAATGTAAAAATAAAAAACACTTCAAATAACAACAAAATTGGTCAGTGATAGTTTTTATTTCGCCTCTAGTGGCCGCTCTCGTACTGTATAATGACGGAGGACGGTTCTCAGCCTCTCCCGCGGAAAAACTATCGTTGTGGATTTTTGCCGATAAAGGACAGTTCCAGCAATTGGTTACCAGTGCTCATTAATCTGTAAAACTGATCAATCGGTCAGCCTCTAATTTTTAGTGCAGCAAAATAAAATTAATTCTAGCCAATTTTGCCTCTTAAAAAATGTATTAGGTGCTGTAACCATCCAATCATATAGGTGAACTTAACAAACGTCCTATAATGAACATCTGGCAGCAACTAAATAATTCATTAGTTGCAATGCTGCTGAAGCGTCAGATTACATTTCATGTTGTAGCAGATATTATAACAGAACACTATTAATACAGAAAGCAAAACCCTAAATTATACTGAGATCTATTATATTGGAGTTGTTTTGTCCACATCGGTGACAGTTTAAGACTTCTGTGTTTCTCTGACTGGGGGCTTTGTGCTGCTTGCAGCTGGTCATGACTGTGGATCTGAATACTAAACAGGATGAACCAACATACAATAAACACATTCAGAAGTGCTGAATGGACTCCTCCCGGCTTGGTCCCAAATGGTTGTCTGCTCAGTGTTTTAAAGAGAATTGGTGAAAATGACTGGGGAAAAAATGTCACAAAAACATGATCTGAAGCTTGAGTTTTGTATTCAAGTCAAGTTCAAGTTTCATGTCGGGCTTCAGTCACGTGCCATGACATCACCATGAACTAGAGTCATGTTTGATTCCCAAGCTGTCTAAATGCATCAGTGCACAACTCAATAAAAACCGAGAGAAGTTGTGAGAAATCTCCCAAATAAACTCAAGAGCGACTAGTAGGGGGCCAGGAACCCCAAGTCAGTAGAACTTCTAGGAAACTGACAAGTAAAAGAAAACATAATGAAAATGATACAGCCTGGTATTAATCAGTGCTACTTCGCTGCTCAAGTTGAAAGCTCACGAATAATTCACCTTCGGGTGTGCTGTTATAGGAAAATCATCGACGACGGGTTGGTATGATGAGGACAAATACAAAAACGGATTAACTTTTTGCCACCCAAAATTGAAACATTGCCAATAACAGCATGTCCTGACATATTTTATTCCTCTTACAACCACAGAAATGTGCCAACAATTACAATTGCTTAGTAATTAAAGTCTGACACGTCATACTTTCGGTCCAGTCGTAGTTACGTTGAATGTTGTGGAACGTCTGTAAAACAAGTTCCTGTTATCACTTATGCTATAACAGCTATAAACCCTCGCTTTTTTCTATAAGAAGACACTGCTTATCATGGGCGGCTTTGGCTCAGTCGGTAGAGCGGGTTGTCCATTAATCCACTAATCGTAGGGTCGATTCCCGGCCCACGTGACTCCACATGTCGAAGTGTCCTTGGGCAAGACACTGAACTCTAAGTTGCCCCCGATGGCAAGTTAGCGCCTTGCATGGCAGCTCTGCTCCCATTGGTGTTTGAGTGTGTGTGTGAATGAGACACAGTGTAAAGTGCTTTGAATAAAAGCGCTATATAAGTGCACCATTTATCATGTGTAGCAGGAGAGAGTGTGGTTTAGCAAGACTCTACAGAAGCAGGGTTCAGTACGTGGGTGAGCTGATTAACATGGCACACCTGACACCTATCTGAGCAGTTTGTGTTTTTCTCTCACTCGCTCACTTTCTCTCCAGCGGTGAGATGAAGGGCTATGTGCTCATGAGCCAAAAAAGAAACGGAGAGCACAGAACGACCCGGAAAGCTACGGAGTTTCCGCCTCTGCTTAGACATGTTGTGCGTCTTATTATTTTTGCCATTGTAGTTGTTGCTTTCTTGAGTAGACTGCCTTGGAATCGTTACATCATGTTACTGAGAAACTGGAACACAACAACCTGCTCTAACCAAAAGGCTTTCCCCGTGTCAGAGCACCTACTAAGAATTACACTGACACTGGAAAGCTCCTTCCTAAACTCCATAGGAAAACCATATTTTTATATATACACCCATATATTTATATAGCCAATTATAATTACGCCAGAGCTGCTGTTAGAGAAAATTTATCAACAAGTTCTAACCAATCAGAATCGAGAATTCTACATTCACTGAGAAACATTCAGTGTTTCAAACCCAGTCCTAAGGAACACAATGTCCAGTCACATTTCCTAAACATTCCCTCGTTCGTAATTAGCATTGAAGCCCATCCCCTCCCCCCTCCTCCTCCTCCTCGCCAAAACAAAAGTTTATTCCCAAATCTCAGTCCATAATCTCACCTGGATTCTGTACATTTATACCCAAGAATGTAAAACACTTGCTAAAACCACAAACAATAGACACCATCACAGAAATTCCAATGCTCTCCACTACAAATACCATCACCATTAGTGGTCCTTAACGGTATCCACTAGATATAAAATGCCACCAATAACAGGCAACAAATGACCAGTAGAGACCCACAGGGACCATTACAGTTTCCATTAAAACCAATACGATTCTTCCTCGTGTCGTCTCAAGGAGTTTTCCCTTCACACTGGCACATCTGGCTTGCTCATGATGGCTCTGAATCTACATCTGGATTTTTATTTCGTATTTTTTTTAGCAATCTAAAGTATATCTGAAGCCAATAAAAGGTGTTAGTCTTTAAGATGAAACAGTAGGAGTTCCCACGCAAAGACGTAGCCTAACACGTGCATATAACTCACACACACACACACACACACACACACACACACACACACACCTACTTTAAAAAAAGTATTTTCATTTAGAAAAAGTCTTATATGGACTGACCCGCTTCCTCATGAACTTCTCTCGGTGTTTATCACACACCAGTCCGGATCCTCAGCATCTCCGCCGTGTGTGTGCGTGCGTGCGTGCGTGTGTGCGTGCGTGTACTGATGCTGCAAAGAGCCTCTCCCCGCTGAGTAACGGTATCAGTAAGTGTATCCAAAGCACGCGCTAATCATTGTGTGCACAATAGTATGGTCCCACAGGGGGCGTGGCTTCAACCCGCGACATTAAAAAGCCTCGAGCGAAAACAAAGCTCTCTCTCTCTCTCTTAAATGCGCGCGAGGAAGCTCGAGACAATGCGCATCTGCTGGAGCGCGCGCATTTATGAGAGAGAGAGAGAGAGAGAGAGAGAGAGAGAGAGAGAGAGAGAGAGAGAGAGAGAGAGAGAGAGAGAGAGAGAGAGAGCGCGTTGTTTTCGCTCGAGGCTTTTTAATATCTTTTTTGTAAGTAAACCTACACTGGAATAAAGTTGGCTTGACGTTGGACGTTCAACATTCGCAGATAAGCGGAAATTAAGGGACCGTCTCTAAAGTTAAAATATAAAACAATATAAACTTCTGAATATATCCCCTGTTTATTAATAATTACATTTTACATATTTACATTACATTAGGAATTGACTGTGTGTGTGTGTGTGTGTGTGTGTGTGTGTGTGTGTGTGTGTGTCTGTGTGTGTGTGTGTGTGTGTGTGTGTGTGTGTGTGTGTGTGTGTGTGTGTGTGTGTGAGAGAATTTATTTTTCACACCAAATTGTTGGCTTCTGTATGAGCCCACGCGGTAATAAAGTACACGGCAAAATTTATATACGATTTAATAGTTTATTTTATTAAATATAAAAAATCTAATAGGTGTGCATCATATCTGACACCTGGATGAACACTGTATTCACTGTATCTTCTATTGAAGATAGAATCCTGTATAACAACGTCACATGTAACTTTATAGACGGTCCCTTAATTTTCGCATATTAGCGACTATGGAACGTTTTTCTCATGGTAGGCTGATTGGCGTGTCTAAAGTGTCCGTAGTGTATGAATGTGTATGTGATTGTGCCCTGTGATGGACTGGCACCCTGTCCAGGGTGTAACCCCGCCTTGTGCCCGATGCCTCCTGGGATAGACTCCAGGTTCCCCGTGACCCTGAAAAGGAGTAAGCGGTTGAAGATGGATGGATGGATGGAACGTCCCACGCCAAGCCAACTTAATGCCAGTTACACAATGTTCTAGCTAAAATGTTCCACTGAATTTCTACATGGCCACATCCTTATTAGATGCACAAGTGCAACACAACTTGATGGTTTAAAAAAAAGTAGAATAATAAATACATTTTAAAAAGACCCAAATACACTCAACATCGATGTAATCTGTAAGGACTAGAAAGGGAGTGTGGTTCGTGTTACTTTTTTTTAAACGGAGGGGAAAACATTCCTACATGTTTGCACTTATATTAGGGCAGTAATATTTTAAGAGTATAGAATAATAAATTGTTAAGATGAACAATTCACTAGAATGATAACATTAGCAACAACGTACTGTAATTAATTGTGGTAAAAAATCGTGGATTCAAGTCTGATCTCAGGCCTCTTGCTGTGCGTTCAAGCGCAGTACCACCTGAACGAGAACGAATCCAAACTTCTCATCAAAATGGAAAACATGCGCGTGACCTTGAGGAGATGAAAGATTTATAATCTGACTTGGACTGGAAACAGATTCCCGCTCATTTTGGCACCAGCGCTAACGGCTATCGGTGGGAAGCGTCTCCACCTGACCGCTGGTGTTTGGAGAAGCTGTTCATTCTCTCATGGCTGATCAGAGATCAATCTTAATGTGAGCTGGGTGGAAAACATGTTCTGTGTGTCTTATTCGTCAGAGTTCTGATATTGGCAAAATGGCGAAAACATCTGGTTGCCTCCATGATCTATATTTACAGTCATAAAGTGGTTTGAAGAAATTTAGCATAACAGTTTTATAAATATAGTATGATGTGTGTGTGTGTGTGTGTGTGTGCGTGTGCGTGTGCGTGTGCGTGTGAGAGTGAGAGAGAGAGAGAGAGAGAGAGAGAGAGAGAGAGAGAGAGAGAGAGGGAAATGGACAAGAGACTCTTGAGATTAGCATTGGATGATTTTATTGAAAGGAGTTCATCGCCTCAGTTATCAATCATAACCTGAAAGCAAACAGAAAAAAAGGATTCAATTGCTGATAATAGCTGAATTATTTAAGAACATACATAAGTATTACCATTGTATATGTAAATATATTTCAGCATTGATTCAGTAGTTATCAGTGTTATATTAGTATTAAGTAGTGATAGTAGTGATAGTAGTAGTGGCAGTAGTAGTGATAGTAAATGGTAAATGGCGCACTTATATAGCGCTTTTATCCAAAGCACTTTACATTGTGTCTCATTCACCCATTCACACTCACACACACACACACACACACACACACACACACCAATGGTAGCAGAGCTGCCATGCAAGGAGATAACCATCGGGGGCAACTTAGGGTTCAGTGTCTTGCCCAAGGACACTTCGGCATGTGGACTCAGCCGGGCCGGGAATCGAACCGCCAACCCTACGATTAGTGGATTAGTGGACAACCCACTCTACCGACTGAGCCACTAGTAGTAGTATTAGTAGATAGTAGTAGTAGTAGTGATAGTAGTAGTAGCAGCAGTAGTATTTGTAATAGTAGTGATAGTAGTGATAGTAGTAGTGATAGTAGTAGTGATAGTAGTAGTAGTAGTGATAGTAGTACTGATAGTAGTAGTGGCAGTAGTAGTAGTAGTGATAGTAGTGATAGTAGTAGTAGCAGCAGTAGTATTAGTGATAGTAGTGATAGTAGTAGTGATAGTAAGTGGTAGTAGTAGTAGTAGTGATAGTAGTAGTGATAGTAATGGCAGTAGTAGTAGTAGTGATAGTAGTGATAGTAGTAGTGATAGTAATGGCAGTAGTAGTAGTAGTGATAGTAGTAGTGATAGTAATGGCAGTAGTAGTAGTAGTGATAGTAGTGATAGTAGTAGTGATAGTAATGGCAGTAGTAGTAGTAGTGATAGTAGTAGTGATAGTAATGGCAGTAGTAGTAGTGGTGATAGTAGTGAAAGTAGTAGTGATAGTAGTAGTGGCAGTAGTAGTAGTAGTGATAGTAGTGATAGTAGTAGTGATAGTAGTAGTGATAGTAATGGCAGTAGTAGTAGTAGTGATAGTAGTAGTGATAGTAGTAGTGGTAGTAGTGATAGTAGTAGTAGTAGCAGCAGTGGCAGTAGCAGTGGTAGTAGTGATAGTAGTAGTGATAGTAGTAGTAGTAGTAGCAGTAGTGGAAGTAATAGTAGTGATAGTAGTATTAGAGATAGTAGTAGTAGTAGTGATAGTAGTAGTAGTAGCAGTAGTGGTGGAAGTTGCAGTAGTAATACTGTAATAATAATGAAGCAGTACTGGTAGTAAAATAATACTAGTTACAGTCATAGTAGTAGTGGTAGTAGTAGTAGTAGTAGTAGTAGCAGTAGTGGAAGTAATAGTAGTGATAGTAGTAGTAGTAGCAGTGGTGGAAGTTGCAGTTGTAATGCTGTAATAATAATGAAGCAGTACTGGTAGTAAAATAATACTAGTTACAGTCATAGTAGTAGTAATAGTAGTAGAAGCAGCATAAATATTAGTATTAGAAGTAGTAGTAATAGTAGTGGCAGCATTACTAGTAATAGTATTTGTAGTCATAGTAGTGATAGTTATAGCTTCATGAGATTGTGGTTGGCTCGGTCACCTGGTTGATCCAGTCGTTGTAGGCGGACACACGGGTGAAGACAGTGGGTTTCTTCTGGTAGTTGCAGCCGAGGCCTGAGACGAAGCTGGCGATGCCGTGCACTTCCCACACACCCTGTGCGTTCTTACAGTTGAGAGGACCACCAGAGTCACCCTGCAGCACAGAGCACCTCAATATCAGCTTACCATAACGTTATAGACTGACTCGCGCACTCTCTCTCTCTCTCTCTCACACACACACACACACACACACACACACACACACACACACACACACACACACACACACACAGTCAGCTTCAGTTAATGGGAAAAGTGTGTGTGGAGTTGTTTCTCAGTTGTTGTTGATCAAGAACTTTGATTCAAGATCTACCGCTGCTAACTCGCATTATGTGCTGAAACTCAAGTGAACCAAGCCATTACATGACTGAACAGTCAGGATGTGTAAATATTAAATGTAAATATTTGCTAAATAGAAAAAATAAACAAATCCCCAGAAAACAGCAGATATTAATGCATTAGATGAATTCGAAGCCTGGCAGAGAATCAGCAGGCCATATATCAAGCATTTATTGATGGAACCTCATTGATGTTGTTAAAGGGACCACCACTAGGCAGATATGATTCCGGTGATGAAGCAGTGATGGTACAAGTGTATCATACAAGAGCGGCACTTCTTTGGCTGAAACTGTCTCACCATAATGAGTTGATTACTGGTGTCCTTCCAAAAGAGACCAATTAAGACCAAACTCCTATCTATGGTGAAACTTTCAGTGTTAGTAAAATAACCCTGCGTGCATGCAGTATTAACGAATACTGACTTCATATGGAAGGTTTACATGGGGAATTTACACACACACACACACACGCACACACACACACACACACACACACACACACACACACACACTCTCTCTGACATTGACGTTAATCATTACAGACAGCACAGTAACTAAAAATATCAAATGCTGTCACTCACATTGCAGCCAGCGACAATGCCATCACCACCTGAGCACAGCAGAGTGGCTTTCAGCACAGGACCCCACCAGTCGGGTTTGGAGCAGGTGGCGTGATCAACAACGGGCATCAGAGCCTGCTGCAGCCTATCAGCGATGGGACCTCCAGCTAGAACACACCACAACTCAGTCTGAACACTCGAATTCACAATGCTGAATGATTCCAAAGGCTTTCTAAACATAAACCGGCACGAATAAAAGGTACCCATCGGGTAAACACATCCTTCTCAAGCTCAGAATCACAACTACTTACTGGAGGTTCTGCCCCAGCCGGTAATGTAGCAGGGGTAGTTGTTGGGGAGGATGGTACCAGCAGGAGGCAAGCAGGTCAACTGCACGGCATTGCTCAGGGTCACGTGTTCAGTGAGTTTAATCAGAGCAACGTCAAACCTGAATTCACAATTACATAGATGAGCACGAGAGTCACATCTTCGTGTACATCATTTAAATTGCTCCCAAAGGTTTTTAGTCTGACGGTACTCTTAGTCACTGACCTAATGACATGACTACAAAGTGCTTCTTCTTACCCGAAAGCTACAAAGATGGGGTTCCACTTCTCATGAACGATGATCTTCTCAGGAGTCATGGCTTTCGATCCAGCCTCCTGTTCCACCAGGTTGTATTTTCCCACATACACACGGTAGGTGTTCTGTTTGCTGCGAGAGAGAGATGGGCAAAACATTTAACATAGTCCAGGAGCAGGTAGCTGCGCTGTCTTACGGAATCATACTATACTGTCAAGAAGTAGACTATCATACTTGATACAATGAGCAGCAGTCATCACCCAGTTGGTGGCGATCAGCGATCCTCCGCAAGTGTGTCTCCACTCATCATCGCGCAGGTACTGCAGAGAGATCTGTGGAGAAAAAAAAACACAACCTGGTTGCAGATCCAGACACAAAGAACAAAGGAAAGGCAGAGAAATACAGAGAAAAGAAAAAAGGCTTACCTGCCAGGGCCAGCTGTGAGGAATGGCGTCCACTCCATTGACCACGCGGGTGGTGAGGGGTTCGATGGGGGGAACACCGCAACCCAAAGCTAAAGCATCAACACAATAATCAATCAGTTCATTACTAAAGCCAGGGTGTGTGCGAAAAGTTTCTCCCCATCACTAATGTGTAAGATTAAAATGACACAAAAACGGTGGTGTTGGATTGTCTCGCGTCACTTATGTAAAATCCAGCTCCGCGGCTCTTGCAAATTTTCTGCGAGATCTAGATGTACAATTTCCTCACATTTAGTTTTTCGTCGTCTATTTGGCATTTTTTTTAAATTAGCAAAGAATTGTGAATGTAAAGCAAAAGCATCATAATGCAGCTCTTAATACGAGTAGTGTGAACGCCTGTCCAGATGTTGAGACTGCTTACCGCCAGCGATGATCACCGATGCCAAAATGAATGGTAGCATGTTGACTTGATTCTGCTGACACTTACACGTCGAGTCAAATTATAAATAATTCCTCTCGCAACAAAGCTACGCCCCATTTATAAAAAAAAAGTATGAATTTGTCGTTCACCCATTGGATAAAAGGTTATAATTAGTTTAGAAGTGTAAGGCCGTGTCATGTTTTGTGCAGCTGGTGTCCAGAAACCAATTCTCATGGCCTTCACTCTGCACTCTCACAAAACTATTATACAAGGTCATTTATTTATTGAGGAAAATGATCCAATGCTACATTTCTGTGAGTGGCAAAAGTATGTGCACTTTTGCTTTCAGTATCTGGTGTGCAATAACTGCAACTAAACGTTTGGGGTAACTGTTGATCAGTCCTGCACATCGGCTTAGAGGAATTTCAGCCCGGTCCTCAGTACAAAACAGCTTCAACTCTGGGATGTTGGTGGGTTTCTTCACATGAACTGCTTCCTTCAGGTTCTTCCACAACATTTCTATTGGATTAAGGTCAGGACTTTGACTTGTTCATTCCAAAACATTAACTTTATTCTTCTTTAACCGTTCTTTGGTAGAACGACTCGTGTGTTTAGGATCGTTGCATGACCCACTTTCTCTGGAGACTCAGTTCACAGACAGATGTCCTGACATTTTCCTTTAGAAATCGCTGGTATCCTTCAGAATTCATTGTTTCATCAATGATGGCAAGTCTTCCTGGCCCAGATTCAGCAAAACAGGTCCAAACCATGAGACTACCACCACCATGATTCACAGATGGGATAAGGTTCTTATACTGGAATGCAGTGTTTTCCGTTCTCCAAACATAACGCTTCTTATTTAAACCAAAAAATTCTATTTTGGTCTCATCTATCCACAAAGCATTTTTGTTTCCAAATAAAACAGTTTTGGAAAGGTTTTTTCCCCCTCTCAGGAACCACCTGTATTGTGTCCCAATGATAATGCAGATAATTTTAAGTGGACGGTTTTCCATTTTGAACCTTATTAACATACATATCTGAAGTGGTGTTTTTTCCCACCGAAAGCCATTTTGGTACATTGTCTGGGTTAAAGCAGGTCAACACATGGTGCTTTCTCATGTCTGAAACAACTTGGCACATGTCTGATGAACGAAGACTGCAACATTAATTCTCTTGGCTATTCAGATTCAAAACTGAATTCCTTATTAATTTAGATTTTGTTCTAAATCAAGAAAACTGTACATGATCAAGTCTAAGGAGCAATTCAAGGGTGATTATGGATGGAAGAAAACAAGTTCCTTTATTATCCTGTTGCCATACACATATTTATGGTCTCAAATGTGCTTCTAATGAGGGTCAGTTTTTATGGGATTCCATTAATATGACTGAAAACAATCAACAAAAACTGTTCAAGTTAAAAGAAAAATCAAGGGAAACTTAAATAAATGGTTCTCCATTTCTATCGGAATGGTTGTAAGCTAGTATTTGGAGGACTACAGACTGTACCTTCACAAGTACAAACACAAGTGTGTGAAGGAACTCAGGAAAACCCACTAAAATTACACTGGGGTTTTCAAAGCAGGAAGTGTGTGCCCTCTACAGGTAATAGTCAGAACAACACCTCAGTCTTGAACAGACTAAGAAGGAATTATTGATGAGGTCTAAAATATAAATTGGGGGGTGATGTTGAAGAAAGAAAAAAAGTAAACATGCCGCTTATGTTTATTTTATAACCTAGCATAAAAGTTTTAAAAATGTTAGTGGTTATAGTGGTATCCTGAGTTCTGAACTTACTGTGGTTCATCCGTGATCATGGACTTTCATCCTCCTGTATTGTGTAGCACAGATCCATAACATACTCTACAGTCCATCCAAAACTATTAAAACAGCAAGACCAATTCATTTGAGATCAAAAGATGAAAATGCGATGAGAGTTGAGATTTTCAGCTATTTAATATGTAGGTGTGTTAAACGACATAGAACACAGCACGTTTTGTATCAGACCACCCAATTTGTAGAGGAGTAAAATATTTTAACATGTGACTGGCAGGTGTTTCTTGATACCCAGGTGTGTCCTGTTAGATTGATGGTTTAAACAATAAATAGCTCTGAACATCTGCTCTTGGTGTTAACCTTCGGGTTCGCCTGTGAAGACTGCATTTGCTGTTAAAAAGGTTAAACCAACATGAAAATCAAGGAGCTGTCTATGAGAGAAAAGCACGCCATTTTGAAGAAGAGAAAAGAGGGAAAAAAATCGATCAGAGGAATTGCACAAACATTAGGCATAGCCAATACAACAATTTCGTAATGTCCTGAAAAAAATAAATAAATAAACCACTGGTGTACTGAGCAGCAGACACCGAATGGGAAAACAACAGCTGATGATGGAAACATTGTGAGAGCTGTGAAGAAAAACCCCAAAACAACAGTCAGTGACATCGCCACAAACATTACAGTTTTTTATTTGTTAAAGGAAGACACATTGTATAAATCAACAGCATCTGGCCAATCAGAATTGAGAATTCAACAGCGCTTGTGTATGACACATTTCCTCCATTTCTGTAACTGTAAGCTCCAAACAAGTCAAATTATTATTATTTTTATTATTAAACATCTGTACAAATGTATAAAATGCCGTAGCACAATGAACACAATACTACGTCAGTGTTGACCGAGACAGTGGCACAACAGCATTAGTGTATTATTATTGTTATTATTATTTATTATCATCATCATATTACTGTCAAAATAAGAATTAAGAATTAGCACTGTTTCACTTGCTTCAATACAAATTTTCACATCTGCAAATAATAAAACGTCAGTTGGCTGAGGTGTGAAAATTATGAAACCAGATAATTTTTGAATATTTTTTAAAATAAATGTTGGGAAAATGGGTGTGCATTGCAGCTGCTCATTAACTCTGTGCGATTAAGCCGCCGATCTTTTGAAGAAGCATCTGCTAGTTCCTCTTCATGATATCTAACATGACAGTAGTTGATGCTTTTTTTTTTTTTGTCCGACTTTTGTTTTAAGAAAGCTTGGAAAGTCAAACCTGATCCAGTACAGCGTCTTTTAAATAAAGACACACACTGGTTTCATTAGTACTGACCGCCACGTAACTGTACTTTAACATTAACTCTAGGGTTTCAATTCCTGACGGACGTGAGGTAGGCGTTCCAGAACAAGGCGATCAGGTTGGCAAACAGCACTCGAAACTGCAGAGAGGGAGAGAGAGAGAGAGAGAGAGAGAGAGAGAAGTACATGAAATGGATCTGTGTCACGATCCTATTTCTAACACGTACATATACTTCTCTTTATTTCCCCATCATCGCTATCCTATGGGTTGTTTGATGACTTTAACAGCTACAGCAACATTTCTTACGCAAGATTTTGGATGTCTGAGGGATTGAGTCAACAATAAAGTGAGCAGATCTTATTTTTACTCTTCTGCATTTGAAAACCGGCCAATAACGAGGACGATGGACAAGAGCGAGTGCTTCCTGGAGTGTCTTTATACTAAAGCAGGGGTGTCCAATCTTATCCGGAAAGGGCCGGTGTGGGTGCAGGTTTTCATTCCAACCAAGCAGGAGCCACACCTGAGTCTAGTGAAAGCCATGATCAACTGATTAAACAGGTGGATTCAGGTGTGGCTCCTGCTTGGTTGGAATGCAAACCTGCACCCACACCGGCCCTTTTCCGGATAAGATTGGACACCCCTGTACTAAAGAAAAGATGCAAAACGTCTTTTCATCAACAGTATGCACAGCACAGCGTCTTTACTAACCTGTCCGCTCTGACGGGAGACACTGAATATCTGACCGTCTTATTTTTTGGTGTCAGACTCACCTGCACAGGCACGTAGTTGATGTTGACGAACTGAAACGGCGTCCAGACTTTCCAGTTCATCTTGAGAGCAGGCCAGAATCTCGTTTTCAGCTTATCCTGAAGGTCTGCGTTGGTCTTCCCCTACAGCGAGCCATCGGATTTCACATTTACAACAGCAGGAGGCTATTTAAGCCATGCTTGTAGCTTTTTAAAGGCATGAAAACACTCATTTTAGCAAAATGATAACACTAGTGTGCTACTTCACCATACTATTACTGTTACTATACTGTAGCTTTACTGTATTTACACCAATCAGCCAGAACATTAAAAGCACTGACAGGTGACGAGAACAACATTTATCATCCGCTACAAGCAAGCAAACAGTCGGTTCTTGAAGTTGAGGTGTTGGACGTAGGACAAATGGGCAAGCGTAAGGATCTGACCGACTTCAATAAATTGTGACGGCTAGACGACTGGGTCAGAGCATCTCCAAAACGGCAGGTTTATACGTACATAAATACATATAATATATATATATATATATATATTTGTATCAAACTAGCTGATCTAAAAGTGATCTGAAAAACACAGATACATATATGATGTATTGAATTTTGTCCAATCAGAATCAGGTACCAGCATTTCATAGATCAGCGCAGTGATATATAACAACGATGAGGACAGAGTGAAATCTTGAAGCGTCTACTGAAACCCCCGGGACAAGGTGTGCGTCTACCTCCAACGTGTTCATCACCACAAAGAAGAGGAACAGGAAAGCCGGGGCGAAGACGAGTCGTTCCAGCAGGAGGCACTTCAACGTGGAGAAAGGAGCCGAAGCTGGGAACAGCAGCTCCAGCAGCTGGTAGATGTAATGACTCAGTGGACCTGTGATGACAAGCCTGAAAGCATCAAATCGCACGATTAAATACTGACGCAGAACCTGAACGGAAGTAGTTTCTTTGGTAATTTAGCACAACAGAGAACAAATGTGAAAACAGCTCACTGTAATACCGCTCATTCTGATTTGAGAAAAGGAGCCAGCTTGCTAATTACTAACGCACTAATCTGAACCAATAAATGAGGATTAAACCGCAAAAACATTGAGCACACGTGGTTGCCTGATCATCATACCCGTACACAGCGAAGCGGACGGGTCCGTAAACGTCCACCTCTTTCCCGGACTGACCTTCTTTCTGCTTTTTCTTGGACTCTAGAACTTGAGAAAGCAGGTTTCCCAGAGCAGACAGAACAGCACTGAAGAAAACAACACAGGAGACGTTTTCATGTTTCATTTGGAAAAGCAATAACATGTTCTTTGCTCTGGCATGGAATCGTCTCCGTAGCACATAGGGGTCAATTCACCAAAAAAAGAGAGCGTGCAAACAATCCTGGAGTGCAAAGATCTATTTGTTCACATCCGAACATGTACAGTACATGGATGTTTCAGAGTTTGAATCAGTGGGCTGATATTGCACATGCTTTTTACTTTAGTTGAATGAAATATATATTTGGCTGGATTAGTATTATAGTAAACAATGCGTTGCTGATTTCTGTACATTATTATTATTATTATTATTATTATTATTATTATTATTATTATTCTCAAAGTGGGGTCCAAGGACAATAAAGCATAACCATGGGGTCCATGTTTCTTCTAATGATGTTACAGTGGTGGAACACATGTTATACATACTGATCGGCAATAACATTAAAACCACCTGCCTAAAATTGTGTAGGTAACACCTCGAGGCATGGACTCCACAAGACCTCTGAAGGTGTGCTGTGGTATCTGGCACCAAGATGTTAGCAACAGATCCTTTAAGTCCTGTAAGTTGTGAAGTGGGGCCTCCATGGATCAGACTTGTTTGTCCATCATGTCGCACAGACGCTCGATCGGATTGAGATCTGGGGAATTTGGAGGCCGAGTCAACACCTCGAACACTTTGTCATGTTCCTCAAGTCGTTCCTGTACAGTTTTTGCAGTGTTATCCTGCTGAAAGAGGCCACTGTCATTAGGGAACACCGTTTCCATGAAGGGGTGTACTTGGTCTGCTGCAATGTTTAAGTAGAAACAGGTCAAAGTAACATCAACATGAATGCCAGGACCCAAGGTTTCCCAGCAGAACATTGCCCAGAGCATCACACTGCCTCCACCAGTTTGCATTCTTCCCAGGGAAGCGGCACACACACGTGCACCACATGATGTAAAAGAAAAACGTGATTTATCAGACCAGGCCACCTTCTTCTATTGCTCCAAGGTTCAGTTCTGATTCTCACACTCCCACTTTCAGCGGTGGACAGGGGGTCAGCATGGGCACTGTCTGGTCTGAAGCTCCACAGCTTCCCCTTCGGACCAATTTTGCTAGGTACGAACCACTGCATACTATGAACACCCAAGACCTGCCATTTTGGAGATGCTCTGACCAAGTCGCCTAACCATCACAATTTCTCGAAGTCTCTCAGATCCTTACGCTTGCCCATTTTTTCCTGCTTCCAACACGTCAACTTCGAGAACTGATTGTTCACTTGTTGCCCAATATAAATATATCCCACCTCTTGACAGGTGCCATTGTAACAAGATGATCAATGTTATTCATTTCACCTGCCAGTGGTTTTAATGTTATGGCTGATCAGTGTATATTTTAATACAAACTTTTTTTTATATATATAGTTGACTCCCCAAAACCTTCAAGCAGGACTTTAAGTTAGATAATAAACAAGCCAACTGACCTTGTAACGGATTTGGTGATGATCGGATATTTCTTTAACAAGTGTAAATACTGCAGCAGTAATCTGCTGGGGAAAGCCGGGTCTCGGATCGGAACACTTTGCGTGGGCATTGTGGTTATTGGTTTTCTAACTTGGACTGCAGCTGTGTATCTCAAACTGCTCAGCTAATAAAGGCCACATGTGAGCAATAGGCGGAGGAAGGGTTGCCAGGTCTGCGTACCAAAACTCACTCTAACAAATTAACAGACTGTATTATGTATAACACACTAGGGGAGAGTGGGGTCAGTTGTAACATTAGCTAATCTTGTAAATCTTGAGAAGACACTATGAATGTTTTTTCCCAGCACAATTTACCAGATGAAGAACTTTCTTGGAATGGCCGAATCATGGAATGACTCGTGTCTAGTGGTGCGTCGTTCATGAACGATCCGTTCATTTCGAACGGGTTTGTAATATGACTCGGGAACAACGAGTTGTCACAGAGAGCGTGTCGTTCATGTTTGTCCGCGCATGTGCTGCAACATCCTCATAGGTTCTGTACGGGAAACAGAAATGATTAGTTGATTCGTTGAGTAGTTCGTTCTTCCCGATGACCGCCCCACAGGCAATACACCTTGCAGTACTGGAAACAGAAATAATTAGTTCATCTCTCGAGTCTTCGGGTTCGAGTCGTTCGTTCATCACGTCACAGCCCCACTGCATTTCAGCCTATGGGGCCGTCACTGGAGTCACGAACGACTCGAATACAAAGACTCGAGAGATTAACTAATCATTTCTGTGTCTCAGGGAACAGAACAGACGTGACAAAAGAAAGAACGGCTCGGATCGGGAGGTGAGGTGAAATAACAGACTACACAGCCTGAGGATTAAGCTAAGCTATTAATGAATCATTTCTGCTTCTCATAATTCGGCCTTGGCTGCATTAGCCTATAGTCCATCCATCCCATCCTTCCATCCATCTTCAATACCGTGATCAGGGTCACGGGGAACCTGGAGCCTATGCCAGGGAGCATCGGGCATGAGGCGGGGTACACCCATCGCATGGCAAACAATCACACACATTCACACACCCATTCATACACTACGGACACTTTGGACATGCCAATCAGCATGCATGTTTTTGGACTGGGGAGGAAACCGAAGTACCCAGAGGAAACCTCCGCAGCACGGAGAGAACATGCAAACTCCACACATGGTGGGAATCAAACCCCCGACCCTGGAGGTGTGAGGATAACCACTAAGCCACCGTGTGCCCTCATTAGCCTATAGTTTAGTTTTTTATTCCAAATGCGATCAACGTTTGCATAATACTAGATGTGTTGGTGAATTTAACACGTACCATTTTAATTATATTCTGAACGAGATTCAAAGATCCGAGTCTGTAAAATCAGAATCAGAATCAGAAAAGGTTTTATTGCCAAGTACAGTTTTTAGCACATACAAGGAATTTGTTGTGATGTTGATGGTGCACGTCACACATTTACTAAGTGGAATAATACTACACAGTATGTATAAATTCCAGAAAAGATAGACATAAATAGACTAAATTAAGAAAATGGAATGGTGTGTAGCCAGTATGTATAGTATGTACACAGTATGTATAGTATGTACACAGTATGTATAATTACAGAATAAGTTAGACATAAATAGACTAAATGAATAAATGGAATAGTATGTACAAAGTATGTATAGTATGTACACAGTATGTATAATTACAAAATAATATAGACTTAAATAGACTTAGAAAAGAAGGAACAGTGGCATGAAAGTCAGTGACTGGAATGTGGACTGAGTTCGTGTG
>JAFFST010050982.1:127332-154287 GCA_022414735.1 Noturus placidus | reverse complement strand
AAAAGATCTATCTATCTATCTATCTATCTATCTATCTATCTATCTAACGAATTAACAGGGACAATACAAAAACACATTATTATTATAAAAGACTACAACAGATGTAACGTGAGTACGGTTTACTCTGCCCTCTAGTGGTTTTGTGTTGGAATTGCACTTATTGGAAATGACCAGCAAGTCACCTGGAACTGACGCCAAAATGTGTCAGTATTAAATGATAAATGGCGCACTTATATAGCGCTTTTATCCAAAGCGCTTTACACTGTGTCTCATTCACCCATTCACACACACACAAACACACACACACACACACACACACACACACACACCAATGGTAGCAGAGCTGCCATGCAAGGCGCTTACTTGCCATCAGGAGCAACTTGGGGTTCAGTGTCTTGTCCAAGGACGCTTCGGCATGTGGAGTCATGTGGGACGGGAAGTGAACCGCCAACCCTACAATTAGTGGACAACCCGCTCTACCAACTGAGCCACAGCCGCCCAGTGACTAGCCGATTACAGTGACTACGTTTACATGGACAGCAGTAATCTAATTATTGACCTTAATCTAAGTAAAATAATAATGTTATTAAGGTGTTTACATGAGTCGCTTTTAGAATACTCCTGTCATGTGCCAGTTTTACATGTTATAGTACATAATTATATTAAGAGCCGGCATCATTACGCCACGCCTTCCGAAGTTCGTCTTCGTTATGGTACCGTATACAGTTTTGAATGTTTTTATTTATTTATTTATTTATTTATTTATTTTACGAATACTTTAAGTGCAGTTAATTATTTCTCATATTATACGTGCTAATAGACAATTGCTTGAAGCCATGAGTGTGTCCCCAATCGCGTGCTGACCGTCTATATGGTAGCCGAGATACATGTATTTTCCCACAATACAGGCCTATAGTAGAAAAGTATGTGGTTTGGGACGCAGGTGAACTCTCTCGTTTGCCATAAAAAGCACTGCCGTGTGTGATCGTGTCCTGTCGCAAAATGCGGTGAAAACTCCCACACGATGTTCATAATGTGATTAAGGTGTTTACATGTCTGTAATACACGTCCATAATGCGACTAAAACAGGAATACTCCACCTGACTTAATAATTAGATTAAGATTGGTGTTTACATGGTAGTTTCTTAATCAAAGTATGGTCTTAATTAGATTAAGCGTGGATTATTGTTGTCCATGTAAACGTACTGAGTGTTACAGTATTCCAGGCTAATAACAAACCTAATACAACATTAGGTGGCTGTGGGCCAGTCGGTAGAGCGGGTTGTCCACTAATCCACTAATCGTGGGGTTGGTGGTTCGAATCCCGGCCCGGGTGATCCCATGCCGAAGTGTCCTTGGGCAAAACACTGAACCCTAAGTTGCCCCCGATGGCAAGCTAGCACCTTGCATGCAGCTCTGCTCCCATTGGTGTGTGAGTGTGAACTTGTAAGTCGCTTTGGATAAAAGCGTCTGCTAAATGAATCAATGTAAATGTAAACATACACTTCCATTAATACGTCGAATATTAATTCATATTCACACAGATGAACGTGGTGGAATTTGATGTAAATCAGTGTTAAAATCATATTTCGTGTCAAACTAAGATTTAATATCAATAACATTTGCCAAGCATGATGTGGTTTCTTACTTTAACACTTTTTTTTCTTTTTTTTTTTTTTTTTAATCACTTGCGCATCATACTACAGCTTTGTGATTGGCCGGCAACGACGAACACGATCAACCAATCAGAGCGGCGAATTGTAAAAACGGACCAATCAGAGCCCGAGCCCTAGGTGTTCCGCTTTCCCTGCAATCTTTCACTGATCCGACTTCGGATTGAGAGAATTCAAGATGGCCGCCGCCTCAGGTGAGTATTTACTTCAGGAACGAAAATAAGCAGAGTATAACTTTCGCTCGCAGGTCTAATGTGTGTATACATGCATGTATATCTGTATTGTAGTTCTGCCGCGGTGGAGGAAACGCCTCGGAGTGTTCAATTAAAGCCGACCGAAGTGAAATGTCCGCGCGTGTTTGTACTTTTTCATTCTCAGAAAACTAGGCTGCATCGCTAACATGAGCAATGCTATTCAGTTAGCTTTAGCTGTCTTAGCAGGTCAAGATAGCCGCATAACTCGAATCCCTTTCCGCCTCGCGAAGATGCCGATTCTTTTTTATTTCCCCGGTGTGAATCTTAAAGTAGTGTAAGTAGTAATGAAGACAGACGGGAGAGTAGCCGCCGCGGGGGTCAGGGTGAAGTACACAGCTCGGATGAAGGCTCAGTAATTGGCTGAGTCCCAAACGGCTCCCTGTTGGACGTATAGTGCGCTACCTAGGATGCGGAAGTCATTGTTGTTGTTGTTGTTGTTATTATTTTAACACAATGTGGTGCATTAATTCTAGTGAGAAAGGTTTGGGATTCGGACAAAAAATTAAATTCCTCTCACTTTGGCGAGTTAGCTCAGCTCACTGTGAGGAGGTGTGTGTGTGTGTGTGTGTGTGTGTGTGTGTGGAGGATGTGGAAAGATTTGGTTGTGTCCTGAATGAGATGTGCAGTGCAACAAGTGTTGTTAACTTTATGTATAAATGTGTGTGTGTGTGTAACTATATATATAAAATAATATATACTATATACTTTTGGTGTTTTTGCTTCTATTATACAATTGTGTGCATATTGTTAATGATCTAGTTTAATGATCTGTGTGTGTGTGTGGGGTGCTTTTGCATTCTGATTCATCACGTTTGTTGCATCACTCAGGGAAATGCGTCAGTCTGGGCCAGATCTGCAGCGTTAATGCTGAATAAAACACGACGGGGCGCGTTGTCGTACGAAACATATCAACAGCCTTGTGGTGTGACGCGGTCCGACACAAAGCGGAGACACGCCCACCGAATCTGATGTCGATTGCTTTCCAATAACCATATGTTATTGGACTCAAATATCCACGAAATGAGTTCCCGTTATCGCTTACTTTCTAGCCGCTATAAAACATCCGTTCTCTGAACCGGCCTCATTTATTTTTCCCTCTCTTGAGTTTAACAAGGCGACAAAGCGCAAAGCATGAAGTCCTGAAGACGGTGACACCAGAGACTCCTTTCGTTAATGTGGACTAAACATCTCCGTGCCGAAAGCATCTAACCACCGACAGCGTGAGCGGGCGAGACGGAGAGAGAGGGCGCGCGGGCGAGACGGACAGAGAGGGCGCGCGGGCGAGACGGACAGAGAGGGCGCGCGGGCGAGACGGAGAGAGAGGGCGCGCGGGCGAGACGGAGAGAGAGTGCGAGACAGACAGAGAGGGCATGAGAGATAGAGAGTGACAGAGACGGAGCGAGTGAGCGACAAAGACAGAGTGAGAGAACGCGAGCGAGCGACAGAGCGAGAGAGCGCGTGACAGAGCGCGTGCGCGCGACAGAGAGACAGAGCGCGCGAGAGCGTGCCAGAGAGAGAGCGCGAGCGAGCGACAGAGCCAGAGAGACAGAGCGAGCGAGAGAGAGTGACAGAGAGAGAGCGACAGAGCGACACAGCGAAAGAGTCAGCGAGAGAGCGAGCGCGAGAGAGAGAGAGCGAGAGAGCGAGAGAGCGACAGAGGGGGAGAGAGAGCGAGCGACAGAGGGGGAGAGAGAGCGAGCGTGAGAGCGAGCGAGCGAGGGAAAGACAGCGCGAGAGATAGACAGAGCGCGACAGCGAGCTACAGAGCGAGAGCGAGCGAGCTACAGAGCGAGAGCGAGCGACAGAGCAAGAGAGACAGCGAGCGACAGAGCAAGAGAGAGAGCGAGCGACAGAGCAAGAGAGAGCGAGCGACAGAGCAAGAGAGAGCGAGCGACAGAGCAAGAGAGAGCGAGCGACAGAGCAAGAGAGAGAGCGAGCGACAGAGAGCGTGACAGAGCGCGAGCAAGCGACAGAGCGAGAGAGAGACCGAGCAACAGAGCGAGCGACAGAGCGAGAGAGAGAGCGAGAGACAGAGCGCGAGCGAGCGAGAGACAGAGCGCGAGCGAGCGAGAGACAGAGCGCGAGCGAGCGAGAGACAGAGCGAGAGAGCGCGAGCGGGCGACAGAGAGACAGAGCGAGAGAGCGCGAGCGGGCGACAGAGAGACAGAGCGAGAGAGCGCGAGCGGGCGACAGAGCACGAGCGGGCGACAGAGCGAGAGAGAGAGAGAGCGACAGGGAGACAGAGCGAGCGAGCGACGGAGCGAGTGACAGACAGAGCGAGCGAGAGAGCGACAGTGAGTGAGAGAGACAGAGCGAGTGACAGAGAGACAGAGCGAGAGAGAGCGACACAGCGAGCGAGTCAGCGAGAGAGAGAGCGGGCGACAGAGCGAGAGAGAGAGAGCGAGCGAGCGAGAGATAGAGACAGCGCGACAGAGACAGAGCGCGACAGCGAGCTACAGAGAGAGCGCGCGACAGAGCGAGAGAGAGCGCGCGACAGAGCGAGAGAGAGCGCGCGACAGAGCGAGAGAGAGAGAGAGAGCGCGCGACAGAGCGAGAGAGAGAGCGACTGAGCGAGAGAGAGAGAGCGCGAGCGGGCGACAGAGACAGAGCGAGAGAGCGCGAGCGGGCGACAGAGAGACAGAGCGAGAGAGCGCGAGCGGGCGACAGAGCGAGAGAGCGCGAGCGGGCGACAGAGCGAGAGAGCGACGGAGCAAGCGACAGACAGAGCGAGCGAGAGAGCGACAGTGAGAGAGAGCGAGAGAGACAGAGCGAGCGACAGAGAGACAGAGCGAGAGAGAGAGCGACACAGCGAGCGAGTCAGCGAGAGAGAGAGCGGGTGACAGAGCGAGCGAGAGAGAGAGTGAGAGAGCAAGCGAGCGAGAGATAGAGACAGCGCGACAGAGCGCGACAGCGAGCTACAGAGAGAGAGCGAGCGACAGAGCGAGAGAGAGAGAGAGCGAGCGGGAGAGAGAGAGCGAGCGAGAGAGAGAGAGAGAGAGAGCGAGTGACAGAGAGAGAGAGCGAGTGACAGAGAGACAGAGCGAGAGAGCGCGAGCGAGCGACAGAGAGACAGAGCGAGAGCAAGCGAGCGACAGAGAGACAGAGCGAGAGAGCGCGAGCGAGCGACAGAGAGACAGAGCGAGAGCAAGCGAGTGACCGAGAGACAGAGCGAGGGAGCGAGAGCGAGCGACAAAGAGACAGAGCGCGAGCGAGCGACAGAGAGACAGAGCGCGAGCGAGCGACAGAGAGAGAGAGCGCGAGCGAGAGACAGAGCGAGAGAGCGCGAGCGAGCGACGGAACGAGCGACAGACAGAGCGAGCGATGGAGCGACAGTGAGAGAGACAGAGCGAGAGAGAGCGACACAGCGAGCGAGTCAGCGAGAGAGAGAGCGGGCGACAGAGCGAGCGAGAGAGAGAGCAAGAGAGAGCGAGCGAGCGAGAGATAGAGACAGCGCGACAGAGACAGAGCGCGACAGCGAGCTACAGAGAGAGAGAGCGCGACAGAGCGAGAGAGAGCGAGAGAGACCGAGCGAGAGAGACCGAGCGAGAGAGACCGAGCGAGAGAGACCGAGCGAGAGAGAGAGACAGCGCGAGCGAGAGAGAGACAGCGCGAGCGAAAGACAGAGAGCGCGCGAGCGAGAGACAGACAGAGAGCGCGCGAGCGAGAGACAGACAGAGAGCGCGCGAGCGAGAGACAGACAGAGAGCTCGCGAGCGAGAGACAGACAGAGAGCACGCGAGCGAGAGACAGACAGAGAGCGCGCGAGCGAGAGACCGACAGAGAGCGCGCGAGCGAGAGACCGACAGAGAGCGCGATAGAGCGAGAGACAGAGCGAGAGAGCGAGTGACAGAGAGCGAGTGACAGAGACAGAGCGAGAGAGCGCGAGCGAGCGACAGAGCGAGCGAGCGACAGAGAGACAGAGCGCGAGAGCGAGCGACAGAGAGACAGAGCGCGAGCGAGCGACAGAGAGACAGAGCGCGAGCGAGCGACAGAGAGACGGAGCGCGAGCGAGCGACAGAGAGACGGAGCGAGAGCGAGCGACAGAGACACGGAGCGAGAGCGAGCGACAGAGACACGGAGCGAGAGCGACAGAGTGAGCGACAGAGAGACGGAGGGAGAACGACAGAGAGACAAGGCGAGCGAGACAGAGGATGAGTGACAGAGAGACGGCGGGAGAGCGAGACAGAGAGTGAGACGGAGAGCAAGAGAGAGACCGAGCGCGAGATGGAGTAAGCGACAGAGCGAGAGAGCGCGAGCGAGCGACAGAGCGAGAGAGCGCGAGCGACAGAGCGAGAGAGCGCGAGCGAGAGAGAGAGAGCGACAGGGAGACAGAACGAGCGAGCGACGGAGCGAGCGACAGACAGAGCGAGCGAGAGAGCGACAGTGAGAGAGAGCGAGAGAGACAGAGCGAGAGAGAGCGACACAGCGAGCGAGTCAGCGAGAGAGAGAGCGGGCGACAGAGCGAGCGAGAGAGAGAGAGAGAGAGAGCAAGAGAGATCGAGCGAGCGAGAGATAGAGACAGCGCGACAGAGACAGAGCGCGACAGCGAGCTACAGAGAGAGAGAGCTCGACAGAGCGCGACAGAGCGCGACAGAGAGAGACCGAGCGAGAGAGACCGAGCGAGAGACAGAGCGAGAGAGCGCGAGCGAGAGACAGAGCGAGAGAGCGCGAGCGAGCGACAGAGCGAGAGAGCGCGAGCGAGCGACAGAGCGAGAGAGCGCGAGCGAGAGACAGAGCGAGAGAGCGCGAGCGAGCGACAGAGAGACAGAGCGCGAGCGAGCGACAGAGAGACAGAGCGCGAGCGAGCGACAGAGAGACAGAGCGCGAGCGAGCGACAGAGCGCGAGCGAGCGACAGAGACACGGAGCGAGAGCGAGCGACAGAGACACGGAGCGAGAGCGAGCGACAGAGACACGGAGCGAGAGCGAGCGACAGAGACACGGAGCGAGAGCGACAGAGTGAGCGACAGAGAGACGGAGGGAGAACGACAGAGAGACAAGGCGAGCGAGACAGAGGATGAGTGACAGAGAGACGGCGGGAGAGCGAGACAGAGAGTGAGACGGAGAGCAAGAGAGAGACCGAGCGCGAGATGGAGTAAGCGACAGAGCGAGAGAGCGCGAGCGAGCGACAGAGCGAGAGAGCGCGAGCGAGCGACAGAGCGAGAGAGCGCGAGCGAGAGAGAGAGAGCGACAGGGAGACAGAACGAGCGAGCGACGGAGCGAGCGACAGACAGAGCGAGCGAGAGAGCGACAGTGAGAGAGAGCGAGAGAGACAGAGCGAGAGAGAGCGACACAGCGAGCGAGTCAGCGAGAGAGAGAGCGGGCGACAGAGCGAGCGAGAGAGAGAGAGAGAGAGAGCAAGAGAGATCGAGCGAGCGAGAGATAGAGACAGCGCGACAGAGACAGAGCGCGACAGCGAGCTACAGAGAGAGAGAGCTCGACAGAGCGCGACAGAGCGCGACAGAGAGAGACCGAGCGAGAGAGACCGAGCGAGAGAGACCGAGCGAGAGAGAGAGACAGCGCGAGCGAGAGACAGACAGAGAGCGCGCGAGCGAGAGACAGACAGAGAGCGCGCGAGCGAGAGACAGAGAGCGAGAGACATAGAGCGAGAGACAGAGAGACAGAGCGAGCGAGCCAGAGACAGAGCGCGAGAGTGCGAGCGAGCGACAGAGAGACAGCGCGAGAGTGCGAGCGAGCGACAGAGAGACCGAGCAAGAGAGCGTGAGCGACAGAGACACGGAGCGAGAGCGAGCGACAGAGACACGGAGCGAGAGCGAGCGACAGAGACACGGAGCGAGAGCGAGCGACAGAGACACGGAGCGAGAGCGACAGAGTGAGCGACAGAGAGACGGAGGGAGAACGACAGAGAGACAAGGCGAGCGAGACAGAGGATGAGTGACAGAGAGACGGCGGGAGAGCGAGACAGAGAGTGAGACGGAGAGCAAGAGAGAGACCGAGCGCGAGATGGAGTAAGCGACAGAGCCGGAGAGAGAGAGACTGAGCAAGAGCAGTAAAGAGAGAGACCAAGTGAGAAAGAGAGCGATGGAGCAAGTGACAGAGCGAGACAGTGTGTGAGAGAGAAAGACAGAGCGAGTTAGAGAGGGAGACAGAGTGTGAGAGAGACAGAGCGAGTTAGAGAGGGAGACAGTGTGTGAGAGAGACAGAGCGAGTTAGAGAGGGAGACAGTGTGTGGGAGAGACAGAGCGAGTTAGAGAGGGAGACAGTGTGTGACCGAGCGAGAGAGACCGAACGAGAGAGAGAGACAGCGCGAGAGACGGACAGAGCGCGCGAGCGAGAGACGGACAGAGAGCGCGCGAGCGAGAGACCGACAGAGCGCGCGAGCGAGAGACCGACAGAGCGCGCGAGCGAGAGACCGACAGAGAGCGCGCGAGCGAGAGACCGACAGAGAGCGCGCGAGCGAGAGACAGACAGAGAGCGAGAGACAGAGAGCGAGAGACAGAGCGAGCGAGCCAGAGACACAGCGCGAGAGTGCGAGCGAGCGACAGAGAGACAGCGCGAGAGTGCGAGTGAGCGACAGAGAGACCAAGCAAGAGAGCGCGAGCGACAGAGACACGGAGCGCGAGCGAGCGACAGAGACACGGAGCACGAGCGAGCGACAGAGACACGGAGCGAGAGCGAGCGACAGAGACACGGAGCGCGAGCGAGAGACAGAGAGAGCGACAGAGAGACGGAGGGAGAGAGACAGGGCGAGCGAGACAGAGGACGAGTGACAGAGAGACAGAGCGAGTTAGAGAGGGAGAGACAGTGTGTGAGAGAGACAGAGCGAGTTAGAGAGGGAGAGACAGTGTGTGAGAGAGACAGAGCGAGTTAGAGAGGGAGAGACAGTGTGTGAGAGAGACAGAGCGAGTTAGAGAGGGAGACAGTGTGTGAGAGAGACAGAGCGAGTTAGAGAGAGAGACAGTGTGTGAGAGAGACCGTGCGAGTTAGAGAGGGAGAGACAGTGTGTGAGAGAGACAGAGCGAGTTAGAGAGGGAGACCATGTGTGAGAGAGACAGTGCGAGTTAGAGAGGGAGACCGTGTGTGAGAGAGACAGAGCGAGTTAGAGAGGGAGACAGTATGTGGGAGAGACAGAGCGAGTTAGAGAGGGAGACAGTGTGTGGGAGAGACAGAGCGAGTTAGAGAGTCCCCCGTACCCGTCGGTCCCACTGGAGGAGGCGTGTTTTTCGTACCCGTCGGTCCCAGTGGAGGAGGCGTGTCCCCCATACCCGTCGGTCCCAGTGAAGGAGGCGTGTCCTCCGTACCAGTCGGTCCCGCTGTAGGAGACGTGTCCTCCGTACCCGTCGGTCCCGCTGGAATAGGCGTGTCCTCAGTACCCGTCGGTTCCAGTGAAGGAGGCGTGTCCCCCGTACCCGTCGGTCCCACTGGAGGAGGCGTGTCCTCTGTAACCGTCGGTTCCACTGGAGGAGGCGTGTCCCCCGTACCCGTCGGGCCCGCTGGAGGAGGCGTGTCCCCCGTACCCGTCGGTCCCACTGGAGGAGGCGTGTCCCCCGTACCCGTCGGTCCCACTGGAGGAGGCGTGTCCCCCGTACCCGTCGGTCCCACTGGAGGAGGCGTGTCCCCCGTACCCGTCGGTCCCACTGGAGGAGGCGTGTCCCCCGTACCCGTCGGTCCCACTGGAGGAGGCGTGTCCCCCGTACCCGTCGGTCCCACTGGAGGAGGCGTGTCCCCCGTACCCGTCGGTCCCACTGGAGGAGGCGTGTCCCCCGTACCCGTCGGTCCCACTGGAGGAGGCGTGTCCCCCGTACCCGTCGGTCCCACTGGAGGAGGCGTGTCCTCCGTACCAGTTGGTCCCAGTTGAGGAGGCGTGTCCCAATGACCTGTTTTAAAGTTTTATTTCCATATTGAATTACGTTGTATTACCTTGTGCATACACTTACATGTGCATGATATTACAAGCTTTTGTCTTTGTGTTAGTTTCCTGGGGTTTATTCAGTTTAGACCCTGAGGGCAGAGATTTTAGTTAGAGACTAAAGATGTTGTGGGGTCTCCATTGCTGAGTCACATGGTTTGTCTCCATCAAGCAGAATGTTGAGGTGAGATTAGCACTGCTCACGCATCGTTACCTAACAAACTCGACAAATAGAATGAGATGTGTGTGTGTGGGGGGGTTCTAACAGCTTGGGGACTAGGCACTGGTGATTCAGTGTGAAATGAGAACTACGTGCGCGTCACGTTTGAATGGATGCACATTTGAAGGGCTGCAAAATAACTCACAGAAATCACACTTAGAATGATTTTGCTCGCGATTAAATTCGCGTTTATTTATTGCCGTTCGTTATCCAATTTTATTATGTCACGCTTCCGGAGCGTGTTTTGCACCTTATTTTACATTTACATTTGTGTTATTCAGCAGGCACCTTTCTCCAGAGCGACTTACACGCTTATACACTTATACTTTGCCCGTGTCACTGCCTTGATACCTGTGGTCACTGTTGACTGTTAAGATGTTTAATGCCTCAATTCAGATAAACGATTCATTCAGATTTGTTCACTGATTCGTGGAGTCACAAGTTTGTATCTAGAAAATCCCACGCACCTAGTATGAAAACTCTCCGTGTTTATACGTCTCTTGTTTGTTTTGTTTTTTTTGTTTTTGTTTGTTTTGCCGTTCTCCCAGGCTCCAGGTGAGGGCGCCACCCTGATCCTCTCTCTCTCCCTCTCTCTTTCTCCCTCTCTCTCTCTCTCTCGCGGCTGACTGAAGCTCAGTGCCACGTCCTCCTTGTCTCTTCTTCCCCGTGGAGACGCCATGTCCTCCACATCGTCCTGCTCGTCGGGGGAGACGAGCCCGGAGGACGTTCCCCGAGGCGGAGGAACCATCCGCGTCTACCTCCCCAACAAACAGCGCACAGTGGTGAGCGCAGTCCAGACAACAAAATAATTAAATGAATACCTTCTTCGATGATGTCACCCAGGCCAACGAGTTACTTTTGTCTGTAAACCCGAGCAAAATGCTGTGCTCAGGTGAACGTGCGTCCGGGTCAGACGGTGTACGACAGTCTGGACAAAGCGCTCAAGGTGCGAGGCCTCACTCAGGACTGTTGCGCCGTTTTCCGCCTCCTCGAAGGGTGAGTGTGGCGTCGTGCTCCACGCCTGCGAAATAGTTTTAGTGAAAGAATTAAAATCTCAATGTGCTATTGGCTTTAAAATAAATGACTATGTAAATACCTTTTTATTGTTATGGGGACGTTTGTTTGTCAGTCGTAAAAGGCTGACAGAATGGAACACTGACATCACGCCGCTCGTCGGCGAAGAGCTTCTCGTCGAGGTTTTGGATGATGTCCCTCTCACCATGCACAACTTTGTAAGTATTCGCGGAATAACATGAATTCCCATTGAAAAGGTTTTCGATTATATTTATCGACACATGTCGTGTTTAATTGTTTTTAAAACCAACACGTTATAGTGAATTCTATTTAGCTTAAGACGTGAACACGGCACTGTACAACTCAACTGTGTCTTGCTTTTCAAAACCACTTTCCCAGGTTCGTAAAACATTCTTTAAGTTAGCGTACTGTGACTTCTGCCACAAGTTCCTGTTCAACGGCTTCCGGTGCCAGACGTGTGGCTACAAGTTCCACCAGCACTGCAGCAGCAAAGTTCCCACGGTCTGCCTGGACATGGACACCATAAAACGGTGTGTGTGTGAGAGAGAAAGAAAGAGAGCGAGAGAGAATGTAATCTTACAATCTCACTTGTTACCAAAGCAACCTGTTTATTTTTGAACCATGTAGTGGAACCATGTAGATTTGTGTGTGCTTGGGATATTTCTCATTCAGAACCAGATAAGCATAGAGAGTTGAACGTGTGTGTGTTTTTTTTCTCAGGAGTGCAGGAGACTGTGCGGTGGTCACTGATATAGTTGTGTCCGATCCTATCCCCACTGACATCCCCTTAACGCCCGAGCCTGCTTGGTACGTGGTGTATCGCGTGTGTGAGATTATATTTAATAACACTTAACGTATCGAGAGGAAGTCGTGTCGCATCGAAACCTAGTCAGAAAGCAGTGGTGTTTGTTTTTTTTTTTCCCCTCTAGAAAGCCGATTGGCTCGTGTTGAAGCATGTCTAATTAGCCTACGATTGTGTTTTTGTAGTTCGGCACTGCTGTCGCCAGCCTCGGCGTTCCACTTCCCCATGCCAGGAGGGGACGGCCTGGCCCTGCAGAGGCTCCGATCCACATCAACACCCAACGTCCACATGGTCAGCACGCTGGGGCCTGGAGTCATCGAGGTCAGAAACTTAAACCCGCCAGTCAGGACGGCTCGAGTAAAAAGACAGTATGGTCCAAAAAGTCTGAGTCCACTACCGAGTCCTCGTATGAAACAGCGTGTACGCTCGATTGTTGTTTCTTTAAAAAAAAAAGAACTCCTGACGTTGATCCGATTATTTATGAAACTATTCAGCGTCACAATTCGATGGGAATTTTACCATGAACCTTAAAAACTAGCCCGCGTTTTAATGAGTATTCCGGATTTCCAGAAACGCCGCTGCCGAACCAAGCGCTCTTATTGATCTGGATCGCAGGACCTCACAGGTGAAGGATGATAAGAGGGGACAAATCCATAAATTCGTTAGCTAATTACCAGGCATGGCAGTAATAATGATAATCGTCATCACGGTAATTAAAAACGAAAAAACATGTCGACACGTTCAGGTATAATATTTACGTCCTTTAAGGCGGAGATTTTTTTTGCTCAGTTCACATCACGCGTATTAAAAAAAAAAACCATCAGGGTTTTCAAACCAAAACGAGTTCCTGGTATACTGGACTCTCACTTTTCTGCCTGCTTCGGCCACATTTTTAGGTTTACTCCATCGTTTTATTCATTCCTTTTTTCTCTCCCTCCCCCCACTCTCATTTAGGAGGCATTAAAATTCAACAGCCCAATGGGTGAGTTTTTGTTGTTTTTATCACGACGGCATTCTTTTGATGGTCGCCATCATGTGACATGCTTTCATTTTCTACACGCAATGTTTTTTTTTTTTTTTTTCCTTCCACCTTCTGAGTTCATTCACTTCACTTAAATCAGGCTCCTATAGTGTTTTTTTCCACAATATTTCTTAAGTAACCAACTAACATGTTGTTATCCAAGAGAACGTTAGTGAAAGTATTCTCCCACTAGGACCGGAACCCTCTCCCAAACCCTCGACCAGTCCGCCTCACTTGGGCTCTCCCGGTCGAAAACCGCCCAAATCGCCTCCAGAGCGCAAACCGGCCCCCATCCTTGACGGAAAAAGGGAAAGGAATCAGGTGAGAGGCTTGAGACGCTTTAAGGAGATCTCATTAACCTCTTTCAATGTTATTGTTCAGGAAGTGATATGAATAGCGACCGTCGGGATCGGTAAGTGTGTAAAATACTGCTCTGAAGCGGATTTGGATTGTGCGGGTTTTGTTTTGGGGTTCCACAGCGTTACAGAGACTCGAGCTACTACTGGGAAGTGCCCTCGCACCAAGTGACCAAGCAGAAGCGCATTGGCGCCGGCTCCTTCGGCACCGTCTTCAAGGGCAAGTGGCATGGCGACGTGGCCATCAAGATTCTGAAAGTGTCCGAGCCGACACCAGAGCAGCTGCAGGCCTTCAGGAATGAAATGCAGGTCCTACGGTGAGTCCTTCCTCAAACTTTGCGAGTTTATTTATTCATTTTAAACTAAGCTTTGGAAAAGGTCTCACTTGAACCAAGAAAGTGACACGACTGCCCTCAAGGGGGTTTTTGACACTAGTTAGGGGGAAATGAGACATGCTTCTTTTGCTTGCATTAAAACGTGATCTTACTCGGTTCTTTCTTTTTATCTTTTTTGCAGGAAGACGCGCCACGTCAACATCCTGCTGTTCATGGGCTTCATGACGAAGCCGCATTTCGCCATCATCACGCAGTGGTGCGAAGGCAGCAGCCTCTACCGCCACCTGCACGTCACCGAGACCAAATTCGAAACCATGAGGCGCATCGACGTGGCGCGTCAGACGGCACAGGGCATGGAGTACGCCAATCTGCACCACAGAATAAATAACTGATGGATCGATTGATGAATCATTAAAAAAAAAAAAAAATATATATATATATATATATATATATATATAATTACTGTATTTTACTGTCTGCACTAACAAAAGAGCCAACGTTTTTGTTTGTTTTCCGACAGCTACCTTCACGCCAAGAATATCATTCATCGGGACCTGAAATCTAATAGTATCCTTAACGGCATTATTTAAAGCAGTAGCAGATGTTTTCACACGACATACAAATCGAACCCTTTTGTAATAAAAAAACCCCCACTGCATTTCAGAAACGAGAGATTTCTGAAACAGCTTCATTCAGTGACCGATTCCGTTATTTCTTGGCACTTTTGGTGGGATGAAGCAATTCATTACGGAAAGTAAGACTGAGTCTTGGATATCCATCTAAACCAGTCACACTGTCTGGTCTGCAGTGGTAGTGGTGGTACAACCGTGTAGTCCCTTAGCCCTTGTGTCAGATATCTTCCTGCACGAGGGTTGGACGGTGAAGATCGGCGACTTCGGCCTGGCCACGGTGAAGTCTCGCTGGAGCGGCTCGCAGCAGGTGGAGCAGCCCAGCGGATCCATACTCTGGATGGTGAGCATTCACACACTCGGCTTAGCCAACGAATCAAGCTGGTATAATCAGCGTTTACGAAAAAAGTAATAGAGAAGGACATATTGCATGTGTTTACACGCACCCGGGATTCATGTGTTTGTGCTAACAACATGTGATGACGAAGACGTATATAAATGAATCTGTTCTGTTTTCTGGATGGACTTTAATGCAGGGTTATTCAGTGCATAACATTGCTCTAGCTCAATAATATCCCAGTTGATTATTTTTCTGCTCCTCAAGGCTCCGGAGGTGATCCGCATGCAAGACCCGAACCCTTACACCTTCCAGTCGGACGTGTACGGCTACGGCGTGGTGCTGTTTGAGCTCATGTCCGGCACGCTGCCGTACTCCAATATCAACAACCGTGACCAAGTGAGAGTCACACAATCCGTTTTATCTGCCAAATAAGATGATACACACACACACACACGCACACACTGATATGGTGGTAACGAGGCAGAATAACTTAATATTAAAAAGAAGCTATGTAATCAAATGAGAGTCATTCTGAAAATAGTTCACAATCACAGAATCGTACGCCTTCAAACAGCACACTTGGTTTGTAGCAAGGAGTGTGTACACTGACGCGTTATGTTTTCCTGGCTCCTTACACAACACAATCTTTGCGGGAAGCAAAACATTTTCAGATACGTTTTGTTGAGAAATATTTACGTCAACGTTTGTTTGACATCCGACGGGTTTTCCCAGACCACCACACACCACATGTTTTACATGTTACAACTGTTATTGACATGACTGCTCTGAACTAGTTTCTTTGATTCCAGATCATTTTCATGGTGGGTCGAGGCTACCTGTCACCAGACCTCAGCAAGCTGTACAGTAACTGCCCCAAGTCCATGAAACGTCTCATCGTCGACTGTCTGAAATTCAAACAGGACGAAAGGCCGCTCTTTCCTCAGGTGGGAATGACATTGTGTTTGTTGTTTTTTTTTTTCTCCCACACCATACTTTTCAGTCCAATACAGTACAGTGATGCAAGAACAATGGATTTCTTGTGTTTTTGTGTGCATCTCATACTAAATCATTTCAGACATTAAAATAATATCTAAGGTAAAAGAAAAGGCAACCTGAGTAAACACAAAATACAGTTGTGTTTTTTTTTTATGATTATTTATTAAAAAAAAAAGTTCTGCAATACCATCTGGGCCTGTATGAAAATGTATTTGCCCCCATAGTTACTAATTCCCCAAATCTATGAAACTGTATTCACAATGGTGTTCAGCTGGACTAGACACAACCAGGCCTGATTACTGCAAACCCTGTATAACCCTGGATAACTTTTTTTTTTAATAGCTTCATTTTATGTTTAAGCTCTAAAACCATTTAGTATATGAGAGACAAAAACAGAAGAAATCAGGATGGGGCAAATACTTTTTCAAAGCACTGTACATCTATGAAACATAATAGATCCTGTCATCACTTACTTTATAGCAGCTCTATCTCTCTCTCTCTCTCTTTTTCTTAATATCACAAAAATGAATCCAAGCTTGGGATGTCACGATACCAAAAATCTAGTAGTCGGTACCGATGCCAAAAGAAGTACAAGAAAAACGTATTTTTTTTAAAATAAAATTAAAAACTTCTGGAGGGCACCCTCTTCTGGCTGATGCTAGCAAAAAAAGAGAGAGAGGGATATTTTAGCTATCAAACACTGTCTGACAATGACTAAGGTGCATTCCTAAACGAATGCACGCACATACACCCCCCCCCCACACACACACACTCACACACACACACACTCTGAATTCAAGCATTAGTTCAAGTTCACTGATATGGTGACCGGCCAAAAAGATTTATTAAAAGCATGAACATTTGAACGATTATTAGTGACATTAGGCTACATTTAGCTGACAGGTCACGGGCTAAATGGCAATGCATGGTAGCCCATTCGGAGGTAGTTTATAACATTGCAATGTGTTCGCGTCGTTAACAAATAACTGACTATCGCAAACATTACATGGAGCATAACGTTAGCTGGTTTCACGGTCACAGTGCCAGCTGGGTGGCTGTGGCTCAGTTGGTAGAGCGGGTTGTCCACTAATCGTAGGGTCGGTGGTTTGAATCCCGGCCCGGGTGATCCCATGCCGAAGTGTCCTTGGGCAAGACACTGAACCCTAAGTTGCCCCTGATGGCAAGCTAGCACCTTGCATGCAGCTCTGCTACCATTGGTGTGTGGGTGTGTGTGAATGGGTGAATGAGACGCAGTGTAAAGCGCTTTGGATAAAAGCGCTATATAAGTGCGCCATTTACCATTTGCCTCAAACAAACATAATATAGGACCGTCTTTCGGGTGCTTCACCAAATTCCAGGTGTTTCCTCGCTTTGTTTGAAATGAACGATAGCATCAGCTGCACACCGGCAACCGCTAAACTTGTCAAGCTAAGCTAATCTTCCGTAGTTTTTCCCGTGTGCTTGTAGGCATTCTTCACCACTTGTGGACCGTTTAAAACACTTGCGTGTATTTGCTGCCCCCTTCAGTTCCGGAAGGATTGCAACCTCGGTACATTCATTAGAACCGGTGCGAACAGTACTGCAGAAAAACAAGTACCGTTACGTTTTAACAATGTTGGTACTGAAGTATCGGTTCCCGTGACATTCCTAATCCAAACAATGTTCCACTTTCTTTGGATCGCCTTAAATGTGTGTGTGTGTGTGTGTGTGTGTGTGTGTGTGTGTGTGTGTGTGTGTGTGTGTGTGTGTGTGTGTTTTCTCCACCAGATCCTGGTGTCCATCGAGCAGGTGCAGGATCTCTTGCCCAAGATCGAGCGCAGCGCCTCGGAGCCATCTCTGCACCGTGCTGTTCACGCTGAGGACCTGAACCCGATGCTGCTACACACCATGGGCTTCCTGCCTCTGTGAAAGCAGACGATTCTGCACAAGATTCTGTTCTCCGCACTCACTACTCACACTCGCGTGCGCGCACACACACACACACACACACACACACACACACACACACACACACACACACACGTATATTCCTGCTGTGCATTCCTTGTCTCTGTAACACATCAGCAAAACTTTCCAATCATTCCATTTCTGATTGGTCCTCTGATGGGATTCACTCGTATTTTTCCCAAGAGCATTTTAATTAAAAAGAAAATGTTTTGTTTTTTAACTCTCAGCTGAAATCCGTCACAAAGTTGATTTGATTGCGAACGTAGAGAGACCTAAAGCATTACTGATATGTAGTGATGCGTTTGTCTTCCATTACGGGAATTCTTAATCACATTTCTCATCAAAACTCATTTCGGTCACGTTTCGAGGCGGGATCGTGAACGTCCGATTCCGCGTTTTGGAAACACCAGTCGGTTTGCACTCCGTACATGACGAGCGAACACTACGCGTTTTCTAAAGCACCAGTACCTTCCTGTCATTTTTTAAAAATGTATTCTTTTTTTTATTTAAAAAAAGAATTGCACTCTCATGCGGCTTCGTTAGCGTACGCAGGTTATGCAGCGTATCCCAGTAAATCAGCGTATTACGGTTTTGTTACTGTGGTAACGAAGCGCGTTTATCCTTGCGCGGTTCCTGTCAGATATCCGTTCCTCTTATCCTCAGCCCTTAGTAAACAGGAAGTAGTTACAGTTCCCTCTGAAAGTAGTGGAACGGCAAGGTCAATTAATTTGTTTGCGCTATACACATGTAGATGTAGACATCTAGATGTTAAATGATATAAAGTACAGAACCTTTTGAACCACAGAATCAAGCCTGTGACTCACTGATCTCAACAAACTGTTGGTGTCTTCTTTTGTGAGGCTTTTCCAGACTTTTACCACAGCCTCTTTCAGTTTGTTGTTTATTTCACGTGGAGGGGGTGGGGGGAGGGAGTGGGGCGTCTCCTCTTCAAGGGGGTGAAGCGACGTGCACGATCAGTTGAGTTAAGGTCCGGTTTCTCTGCTTTGAGAACGTGCTTGCTTTTCTCACGTAGACAGACCCTTACCGTCATGTTGGCTTAACCTGTTTAACAACAAACACAGCCTTCGCAGGTGAAAGCAACAACGGATTAAACCAAACGCGGTTGTTCAGACCTATTTATTGTTTATCAGTTGAACAGGGCACACCTTTTCTTAATGAGAAACACCCGGCAGGCAACGTGTTCCAATATTTTTGCTCGCCTACAGATTGGGTGGTCTGATACAAAAATGTTCTACGTCATTTAACACGGCTCTACATGTACTTATAAATAGCAGGAAATAACAGCTGAAAACTCTCTTCTCTTGTTCATCTTTTGCTCTCAAACCCAAATGTCTTCAGTCTACTGAAAAAAAAAAAAAAAAAAACGAGTTGGCCTTGCTGTTCCTGTACAGTTTAGTGCGGTCTGGCTGAGTACGTTTCAGTTCAATCTGGACTGCGAAGTGGCACAGCGTGGTGGCTCAGGAACGCAGATGGCTGCAGCGAGTAATCATGTAGAGTGCGTCGTGCACGTAGCGCTGGTGCGTGCACAGATGGGAAAGAAACGGGACATTTGTTTAGCGATGGTGTGTGCGCGCGCTCAGTCAGCTCCAGAATTATTGACGATAAAGTTTAAAAGTCTAAACTCGATTTATTTATACATGTATTATTTATCCTGGTCTGAGCCGCTGTGAATCCAGAGCCTATACTTGGAACGCTGGGGGTGAGACGGGAATACACCCCGGGCGCCTGTGGTCATTTGAAGCATTTGCCAGGTCGAATACCTGTCTGTTTTAGAAAGGTGGGAGGAAATCCGAGAACCCAGTGGAAGCCCCACAGGGCGAACTCGCAGAGAACGTCCGCACAGGCAGTAACACGAGCTCAGGATTGAACCAGATTCTCACCGTTTTAATTTATTTCTTTTTTTGAACTGAAGTGAAAGTGAATTTAAAATCCTGTTCATTCATCATTTTCGTAAGTTCGCCTGAGTGCTTAGGAACTCTGACGCGAGCGTCCACAACCTCCAGTTTAAATGACCTCCAACGCCATGAACGGTTTTGTACGTATGGAGCCCCCATTGTCTCACCTCGAACCTAACCTTTCACATAACTTTTATATCCAAGCTGGCTTGTGGAGTAGTGACATCGTGTTAGCATAAGACACACTGTTTAGAAATACACATGCTGCGCTTTCAGATTCATTCTCAATATAATTCACGTGAAGCTTTGGACGGAAATCGAGCGCTTTCTCCAGTCGTCCCGTTTCTGTCTGATTTTGTGGGTCTAGAAAGCATAGATCAGCTCGAGATTAGTCAGTCATGACCTAAACACAAAATGTACAGATTTTGTCATTTCTTAGCTACAAAGTTTTTATTTTTATTTTATTGTTGTTATGAACGGGGCTGGTTACCCTTGAAAGTCTGCTCTGAGTAGGTGGAGCGTGTAATTGTGATGAAAGCGAGCGGTATGCATAAAGGGTCGCCGTGTAGCATTCGTGGCCCAAACTCTAGAACTCAGTAGGATGTCAGCGTTTGCATTCTCTCGATGCGTAGATTCTGCATAGACTCTTGTCTGGCTAGATTTCCTTGGATATTTACACACCCCAATCTCTCAAACTCTGTAGAGACATATCCGACTCTCTTGACTAGCCAGCAGGTTTCCTAAGGGTGCTGACGAGCAGGATGAAGTAACGAAGAATATTTAAACTATCCATCTTCAACCGCTTACTCCTTTTCAGGGTCACAGGGGAACCTGGAGTCTATCCCAGGGAGCATCGGGCACAAGGCGAGGTACACCCTGGACAGAGTGCCAGTCCATCGCAGGGCACAATCACATACACACATTAAATATTTAATTGGTCCTGCTTGCATTTACAAGTCTGCAGTGACAGTAATTTAACACTTAAGACTCCCAGAGCACCATCAGCGTAACTCCATTCGACTTAAGATGGCGCTGGGGAGGAGAAATCCACAGAGAAATCCGTGTTTGGAATTTTGCTGGCTTTCTACCGCTCACCCGTGTTCAAGTTCGAGTTGTCAAAGTTGTATATCGTGTACCCCCTTGTGTCCTTGCAAAGCAAATTTGGTGTGCGATTTGATGTTTTTAGTGTTGGATGATTTTACTAGGTACTTTCAGTAGGTCAAGAAGAAGAAGAAAAAAAAACGGGCTCGTTAGCTGATATCCACATGCTGCAAATCGACTGGTGTATATTTATGTATATGAAATATCAGTGCGTCATAAAAGAAGTGCGAAAAGTGAAAGATGATTTTTCATGCTAGTAGCTATTGTTATTGTTATTGATAATTCTAAATGTATTTTTTTCCTTGATATTTTAATAATCATTTCAGTGCTCCATTCTTCATGCGCGGATTACCGAGTTAGCCGGATTGAATTGTCCCAGACAACATACAGTGCTGGGAGTATTTGCCCCATCCTGATTTCTTGATTTCATAATTCTTCAACATGAAACAAAAAGGCATTCTGAGTGTAAACAAAATATATTCAAGCAAAAAAAAGTGATCCAATGCCTATCACCCATGTGAAAAACTAATTGCCCCTTAAACTTAAAATCTGGTTGTGCCAGATTTTGTGATTTAGCAGCAATAACTGCAACCAAACGCTTCTGATAACCAGATATGTTTGGACGAGTAGTTGGAGGAATTTTGGAAGATTGTCTGGGAAGGTTCAGTTCTGGGTCGAGTCCCAGAGCTTTTGAAATAGTTGTGTAGCCCTTCTCAGCCTGATGTATTTCAATCCCCTTCTTCTTCGTCATCTTTTCTGGAATTTCTTTCAACTTTGGCATAGTGTGTTTCCAGATAAGACCTTTTAACCAACTTAATGCTGTTGAAAAAGTTCTATTTAAGTGTTGATTTGATTGAACAGGGTTTGCAGTAATCAGGCCTGGTTGTGTCTAGTCCAGCTGAACCCCATAATGAATGCAGTTTCATAGATTTGGGGAATTAGTAACTACGGGGGGCAAAAACATTTTCACACAGGCCCAGTTGGTATTGGATAACATTGTTTGCTTTTATAAATAACATCATTTAAAAAAAAATAAAATAAAAAAGCTATTTTGTGTTTATTCACGTTGCCTTTAGATTTTATTTTAATTTCTGAATCAATTTAGTATGACTGATGTACATAAAAGCAGAAGAAATCAGGATGGGGGCAAATACTTCTTCACAGCACCGTAGTTATACGTTCAAAAACATCCCCAGAGCTGCAAGATCGGATCGCACATTTTAGAAGCATTATGTAAATACTGAAAAATGGTGTGTGTTTTATTGTCCTCTCCAGACGTCCATACTGTTCGTGTTTGGCAATCGCTGACTCGCTGATCATGGTTCTGATTTCTCAGACGACTCGGCCCAGCTTTTACTAATTCAGTTCTCAAGTTCGTGTGAGGAATCGAATTAGCCTACGATTAGTAAATCTGACATTATTTCTTCTAGGATTTGTTAAGCGACATATGAAGAATGGAGCCACCACAGAGAACCAGATTGTTGTTGTTACAGCAGATTAAACATGTCATACGGTTATATTTGCTTTAGGCGGCAAAACAAAAAAACACAATCAGAGAAACAGTCACAACTAAGCAGCTAATGTAGCGTTGCACATTGAAACATAAATAGAATGGTTTTTATCGTTAAACTGAACGCTTCTTAAAGACAGCTCATCTGTTTTCATGACGTCAGTCAGTGGGCGTGGCTTTATCTGTAGTAGATTTTTTTTTTATTTGAGGGTTCCAATCTTATTAACAGCTGGTCATCTGAAGCACACTGTTTAAAACTGCAATACAGTTATAAAAACTTTACAAAAGGCGTCAAACTCCGCTTTAACGTGTCTGCTGTCAGGAAACCGCGGAGGGAAAACGGGTCAAACTCTAAACTCAATCCACAGTTGTTTTTCTCCGCAAAGCAGAACACAATGATCAAGAACTTTTGTTCAGTTTTATGTTTTGTTTTTTTGCCATGCATATTTTAGGTGAATTGCAATAATTCTTTTTGTGTGTATAGTTGAAGAGGTATAAGGGGGTGTTTTAAAGTTTGCAATAAATGTACTCTGCTGTGTACAGTTACATTTTTTTTTTGTTTTGTTTTTTTTTTTTAGTTTCACTTTAAATTGTACTTGTTTCTATTTTTTGTGTAACGATTTCCAAAAGAACAACATTATTTAAAAAAAAAAAAAGTCCAAGGAAATCTTAGTATTTTTTTAGGGTTATTATTTTTTATTTGGTCTTAAAAATATGCAGGAGACAGGACTTTATTCTTAAAATAAAATGGTGAAATTGTGATGAATTACAGTTGTGTTCTTTTGTTTTATCAGATTTTCTAAAAGCCGTAAATAACATGGGTTACTGTGTTTTATTTATTTTTATTATTTTTTTTTTTTTTATGTTCAAGCTTTTAGTATGTAAGGAATTAAAAAAAAAACTTGGAGATGTGCTCTTTTAGGAAAATAGTGGGGTGATTGTTTTGATTTATTCACATTGTACCACAGCAATTGTTTATAAATGACAATTTTTAATGAACTAAAATCTTTTGTTATTCATTTTTAGTTACGTTTGCTGTTGTGACATGTCCATGAAACACGTTAGTTACTGTTATAACTTCTGTTATAGAAGCTATAACAAGTCTGTCTTTTGTTTCTTTTTTTAACCTAATAATAATAATAATAATAATAATAATAATAGGGAGAAGGAAAAAAAAAGCAGCTTTTCATGCAGCAAGGAATCAGAAACCCCTCTGCTCCAGTGTTTGAAAATCTACTGACTGTTACAAGCACCAGCCTGTTCCTGAGCCAGTTACAAGCACAGACATTGGAGACTCCTTGTAGAGTCCTTTGGATCATCCATCGAGTCCCTGTGAATTGAGCCGTTACTACAGAAATGATGACCTCTATGAATGAGTGCATTAATAGAAATCTGTCATTTAATTCACAGCCCTCACTACTGACTGTATGGGAAATTAATAAACATACTGATCAGAATCGATGATTCAACATTGCTACCATATAAGACCGAGTCACAGACATACGAGTCTGCTATGTACAGAAGGTACTATATACATCTGTTGCACTGAGTAAAGTCGCACAGATTTACACCTTAAACACAAAATAATGCGGACAGTGACATTGAGGAAAATGTGGTGACCCAGTTACAGGTGGAGACAGGATCCTGTACCCCACAGACAAGTTGCTAGAGAAGGCGGGGTAACCCCATATTGAGCATATTTGACCAAATTACCTATTTGACAAATTGCACGGGGTCCAGTGAGATCTCTTTCATGTCGTATAGATGGACCAACGCCTGCCTCATAAAATAATGGTCCTTGGAAATTCAGCCATTCATGTACAAGTAGAAGGGAAGTTAGCGGCCACACATCCTTCGGGGCACCTGTCAGGGTTCGACGTGTGTTTCCCTCACTTGCTGCCTCCATCTAGTCAGAATGCTTGTGACCCATTTACAGGAGGAGGCAATAATTTGTCCTAGACCCCTGGGATGTCAAGGTGCTAGAGGAGGTAGTGTAATCCCATATCAACTGTATTATCAATTTACCCCTTAACAAATGAGCAAATTGCTGGATGATCAACTGGTCTATTTGTCCAGGTTACAAGTGGAGGTGGATCCTTTTCATAGACTCTGGATAGTCGGTGCTAGAGGAGGTGTTGTAACCCCATATTTACCGGATCATCAACTGACCTATTTGACCAATTGGCAAATTGCACAGCCAGGCCTCTGTATTGTCTTTCAGATGGGGCCAGTGTCTCAAATGTCTTTATATTCACAGAGACCAGCTTGGGGTCATAAAGTCCTAAGGTAGCAAGGTTTTTTTTTTTTTTTTGGTTTATTTTGGAGATTATTTTGGAGACTGAAACCAAGAGGTCTTCAGTGATCTGTTGAAAGCGTGTGTAAAGACAAGGGCCAATTGTTTGCCACAGACCTTCAGGTAAGAGGATTAAACATTGTCAGGTCTCGGTGTTCTTGTGGTCTTCAGTCTTTCACAGTGTTGCCAGACCCTGTGCAAGTAAATGTGTAGATGGTAGTGCAGGGTGTGGAGAGGAGTGCTCAGAGTGCAGGGACAAGTGGCATTGTACAATTTGTGTTTACATGAATAATGTATTATGAGCTTTCTACTAAATGTGGATCATTTGGTGTCATTTACTGCTTTAAAACAAAGTGAAACTTGAACTGCTTCTCTAAATGAGCCAATACAAGAAGTAGGTAATTGACAAAACATCACATCATGCTCTTCTTTTTCACTCAAAAAGTTTATTTTTTACTGGCAAAGAGGAAGTAACAATGTGCAGCAGTTAGCACAACAATAACGATGCAGGAAAAGAACACGAATAATGTTCATGTCTAAAGCTAAACTTAAATAAGGTTTAGCTATGTACAGTGGAGTTTATAGCTATAGGAAAAAAAATGGAAATAAAAATTTTAAAATACAGTCTAGTACACCAACTAGCTCTGATAAATGAATATGATATTTAAGATTATATTAAAGTAAAAAAACAAAAACAATATGCACACTTAGCATAATATCCTCATCTATACAGCTACATAACAAAAGTACATTTGGGGAATTTAGGGGAAATTAGACAGCAATCTCCATGTATGTGAGTGTGTGTTTGGACTTTCGGACATGGGAGGGGGCTTCCTTACACCCACATGTTACCTGAAATTAAATTGTGCATTGAAACTGTTAATACGTCCCATAAAAGTGCTTGTGTTAAAGATTACAACATGTACTGATGTTAGTAGCATCATTTGAAACAAGATGATGATCCAAAAGCTGAATAAAGCTGGGGGAGATATATATATATATATATATATATATATATATATATATATATATATATATATATATATATCAGTATATTTGGTCCAGCCTGATATTGCACTATACTATATTTTACGTAAAGATTAAAAAGGCAGCGTTCTGTCATTATAGTTTACCATTTTTTAGAGTTTACCAGTCTCATGCTTTTTTCTGTACAGGCAATACAATTTATGGAAATATGGAAATGCCATAATTCATTCGACAAAACATATAAATTCATATGCTTTAATTACGTTCACAATTTATATATCAGAATAGTCATCTAGAGGAGTGTCACGAAGTTTAATGATGAAATGATAATGGTATAAATGGAGGACAAGCTTTCTCAACCACTCTCTTCCACTCTTCTGACTTGTCTGTCTTCTGCATTGTGGGAAATCTGACATGGCCGTTCACTTGTATCCAAGTCCAAATTTGCTGATATGGCAGAACAGGGTCATGGAGAAGCACATACCCAAAACCTATAGGTGGAGAGAGAGAGAGAGAGAGAGAGAGAGAGAGCAAAATGAGCATAGGAAGAGTGCACAAAACTAAAGTAATCCTGAATCACAGTGAAATCTGCATTGTATACAGCAAATAATCCCAATTAACAGCACTTCTGTAGGTTAAATAATCTCCTATATATGCCACAGTGCTGTTAAATTCTCAATTCGGAGCGGTCAGAAAGTGTTGATTCACTTCTGATGATAGCATAACATGACATGACAACAGATATATTTTGTTCTCTTATTTTAGCTGATAAAGCTGGGTGTGGTTGATAAAGCTGGGTGTGGTTGTGTGGTTGTCGAATACAACCACATTTGACTCTGTGGTTTTCATGGTGACTAGATAGGAAGTTGTCTTTGACCAACTTGACAGCTAATTAGCTCGCAATGTGAGTGAGTAACAGTCTGATCTCTCTCGCTTTCTCTCTGTCTAACACTTTTATGGCCAAAGGTTTGTGGGCATCTGATCATCAGATTTGTGCATGTTAAACATTGCTTTCCATATTCAGTCCCCCTTTGCAGTTTTAATAAGCTCTACCCTTCCGGGAAGGCTTTGCACCAGATTGTGGAGCGTGGCTGTGAGGATTTGTGTTCATTCAGGCATTACTGAGGTCAGATTCTGTGAAGAACATTCGAGTTCTTCCACTCCAACCATGGCAAGCCATGTCTTCATGGAGCTCACATTGTGCACAGGGGCATTGTCATGCTGGAACAGGTTTAGAGCTCTTAGTTCCAGTGAAGGGAAATTGTAAAGCTACAACATACAAACACATCCTACACAGTCATTTGCTAACAACTTTGTGGCAATGGTGTGTGGAAGAACCACATCTGGGTGTGATGGTCAGGTGGCCATTAAGTGTACAGTGAGGGAAAAAAGTATTTGATCCCCTGCTGATTTTGTACGTTTGCCCACTAACAAAGAAATGATCAGTCTATAATTTTAATGGTGGGTTTATTTGAACAGTGAGAGACAGAATAACAACAAAAACATCCAGAAAAACGCATGTCAAAAATGTTATAAATTGATTTGCATTTTAATGAGGGAAATAAGTATTTGACCCCTCTGCAAAACATGACTTAGTACTTGGTAATGACTTAGTAATTACTTTTCATTTTCAATGCCCTGGCTGCGGGAAGGAGGTTCTCACCCAAGATTTG
>JAFFST010050982.1:103431-115297 GCA_022414735.1 Noturus placidus | reverse complement strand
GGAGGCCCGAAAGTAGAGAGTTGCAGTAGTCCAGTTTTGAGACAACAAGAGCCTGGACTAGTATCTGTGTGGCCTGTTCAGTGAGGTTATTTATTATATTAATTTGCACAGATATTTGCACAGATAATTAGGTATATTAATTTGCACAGATATGGGGTGTAATTACATTTTAAATACTTACGGATTTCAGCTGGTTCCTTTCCTCTCCTTGCCTTATTGAAATGCTTTTTCTGAGTGTGTTCAATACTTTTTCCACCCCGTGTCATTCCTCTTTATTACACATAACATTATTTATGCACTTTAATGTTGTGAATTCTTTATATTTCCAGATTTCTTGAGTTAATACTGTTGTCTGGTGAAAATTTCATGTGAATAGTCTCATTGGAAATATATTTACTGAAAATGTTTTTGATGCATTCACCACTTTTCACAATTCAACCAGCACTGTAGATTTTATTTTATAAAGTTTATGTTTGTCCACAGGCTACAAATCTGATGTCTCTTGTGCACTTTTCTGGCTACAAGCTACAGGGTCCTGTAGGTGCTCTTCAATGCTTTGAAACACTAGTACTGGTGTAGGTTATTGTATTTCTGAGGATCTCGTGTTCTTACCGAACTGTGTACATCGAAATAACACACACACACACACACACACATTTCAGCTTATGAAAATGATGTCATAATCTTTTATTTAGAATATTCTAACAAATATTAGGAAAATGAATTAGTATCTAAATCGTTAATCCAGCAGCTTCCACAATCATTGAGCAAGAACTTATAAGAGCACATTTGAACAATTTTTATTCAATCAGTTATTTACCCCAAATACACTCTCTCTTTTTTTTCCTTGTTCAAATCACATTTCTCAGACTTTCAGCATTCCTGTGATTTCAAAATAAGACACAGAATTGGAGGTCTAACGTGGGTAAGAAGTTGGACGAATTTAATATTCTAGATAAAGTTCAATATGTAAGTAAATTACATTTCCATTAAAGACCCCTTGAATCCAGTAAGCATTCTTCATAACAAAATCATGCAAAAGCCAGAGTTTAGTACAACCCAATGACGTTTCCAAATACCGAAGAGAAAAATAAATTCCATTCGGTGATGAATTGTCAATCATTTTTAAGAGACTAATAATGTATTTGAAAAGAAAACCAACCAACCAATTAAAATAAGAGCAATTAAAAGAAATAAATTTCAAATAAAGCACCAAAATGTTGAAAAATTTGATCTTTGAGCAGTAACACATTGTTTTTAACACGCATTTTGACACTTGATCACGGAGTTGTGACTGATTTTAAAGAGTTTGTGTAAACAAAAACCACACTATAACCGAGTACAGTTACAGACTCGGCAGACTTCAGTGCATTACTATTCACAGACTTAAAAAAAAGAAAAAATAACCCACACCAAACCCCAAAATATTGTTTCTCTTATTCATTTTTGATCTTTGCGATCATTTTTTTTATTTTTAAATGCTACTGCCTACTGTTTAAGGCTTAAAAGGCAGGAAGGGTGTATTTAGCATGTGGTATTGAAACATGACCGCCAGTTCAACTCAAATATGATATGAAATTGATATGACTCAGAGAAAAGTTTTGTTCATTTAAACCCGGTATCCTTTCCATCCAGCACACTGAACATAATGAGTGGTTGGCAGAGATTAAACCGTGTAAAGCTTTGTTTGGTGAATTTTGTGTAAAATGGCAGAAAACTATAAAGGACCTTTAAACACACTTCTTTAAAGTTCAGCTCATGGTTAAAGTGTGTGGGTGTATCTTTATAGATATTTATAGATACATACATACTTATTAAAAGGCCTTGATACCCATTCGCTTCTATACACAAGCACACTCAGGCCACTCTCTAAAATAAATTCAACGGATGCCATGTCGAGCAAAAAACACTGAAGTGTGTCGTATTTTCCTACCACAAAGCTCATTCATGTGTAAGGATCCGTGTGAGAGTTTTTAAGAAGCTTTCTCGAAGAATAGAATTCATGATTGTAATTTATTTCACCATCTGTCATCCGAAACGTCATCGTATCTCATGTAGAAAACCAAAAACAAAAGGAAACAAACAAACAAACAAAAAAAAAAAGATATGAAGAGTGCACGAACGTACAGCTGCGTATCTAGGTCTCGAATATGTAGGCTGTTTTCTCCATCGTATGGCTCTTCGGTGTCAGAGGTAACATCAGTTAAATGCAGCAGTGTGAGGAAACTCCAGAATGCAAAATGGCTCTCAGTTTCTCTCAGTAGAAGCGCTTGCGACTGCGCTCCTTCCAGCGCGTGTAGATGAACAGAAACCCAACGATGAACACCACAAGGCCGACCACAGAGAACACGAACAGGAAGAGGCGAGTGAGCACGCTCATACCTTCATCAACCACCTCCACTGCAACAGAAAGAGCGCAGAAAGAGTGTGTGACTGCTGCTCTCACAGCATGTACGACTCCATCTTTATAATTTTTATTCATTTTTACATTTATTCATTTAAATGAATAACTTTTATCCAAAGCGACTTACAAACGAGACACACTCACACACCAATGGGAGCAGAGCTGCCATGAAAGGTGCTAGCTTGCCATCGGGGGCAACTTAGGGTTCAGTGTCTTGCCCAAGGACACTTCGGCATGGGATCACCCGGGCCGGGATTCGAACCACCAACCCTACAATTAGTGGATTAGTGGACAACCCGCTCTACCGACTGAGCCACAGCCGCCCTGTAATAATCATCTTTAATAATTAAAGATTTCAGTTTATTCTGAAATCATTTTAAGATGACGGTTGGTTTAAAGTTCATATCCATGATTATAATATCTGGACCCTTTATCTGTCATCAGTAAGTATCGTCAGCTGCTCCATGTTACTGCTTCATCAGCGTCTTAATTTAGGCTGAAACTGTGGTGCGGAGTTTCATTTCCTTTTTTTTTTTTTTTATCTCGGTTTAAATTAAAAATTCACGGGAACTCAACACAGACAGGGCACGGGTAACATCTCGCACCACACCGTGCGTCCGTCACTTTCAGTTCGTAAAGTCTCTGGGTCAGTCGCTTTAAAGCATCGCTAACTAGCGTTACGCATTATATTATACGCGGTAATGTTTAAACGTTTGTTACCAGGAATCTCTCGGTAGTCCACGCTAGGTATCGTCACCTCCTGCTCGTTCTCCAGCTCCTCAGGAGTTCTCTCCACTGTCAGCTCAAACAGCTTGAGGGAGATCAGGTCGTGGTTATCTGCCATCAGACATCAATCAGACATCACAGAGTTAGAGATTATTAAGTGAATCAAAGCAATTAGACAGATAATTTGCCAATTTGATGTGGTGGACTGAATCAGACAGCAGAGTGAATCAGTGGACCGATTCAGACAGCGCCGACACCGTGGACCGACTCAGACAGCGCCGACACTGTGGACTGACTCAGACAGCGCCTCTTTTGACCACTGGGGAGGTGGTAGCGCAGTTCTCGGTTCTAACTTCCTTCCAAGTTGGCGTATGGAGAAAAATAAAACGACTACGCATCATTCGAGAGGAATTGAAAGAAATCGCCTATCCAAACCTGACAGATCTCCAGTAAGCGATGAGGCGCCGAAGTAATATCCTTGAGGAAGGTGGACCCCTGGGATCTCCACACACTCCGTCCACTCCTGCTTTCCTTCTATGTCCATCATCAACTGTGGAGGAATGAGGCATTTCAAATGAAACATTACACACTGACTTCCCCAGGTCAAAACCTACTACTGGTTTTTAATGACTGTGCTGGATTTTTCTGAAAAATGAAAATGTAATATGGCTTTCCTCTCAGAGTTCATTTTATGCCACTTATACCGTACATTATTTATTTATTTATTTATTTAAGACACTGGCTGTGGCTGTACATATAGATCACGTGAACTATTGGTCATATGACTCCCCCCAGTGGGACCCTTCCGTTGTTTGTGTACAAACACTATATAGAGTTAAATAGAGCAGGTGTATACGAGTTGAATTTGGAAAAATTCAGTTATAACCTGTGCGAATTTCGTGTGTGTGTGAGCAAGTACCGTTAGCGTGTTCTTCATGTATCTGACCAGGACGAACGTGTCATAGTCGACGTTACGCACGGCGGCCTGGCAGCCGCCCAGATCTGCATTCCTTCCATCCTGATCGTGGTCGTACGATACGGTCCCGTTTCCCACCATCGCCGAAATAAACGGAAATGACCTCTACGAACAAAAACAAGAGGAAGAAATGTTAATGAAGTGACAGTCACAACAACAGAGACGGCGTTAATGATACTAAAGCATGACACCGTAGATAATAACAACCCCCCCCCCCCCCCCCCCCCCCCCCCCTCCCCCACACACACACAGTAAAACGCGATCACACTGTTAATCCAAAGTAAAGTCTATAAAACATATACCTCATGCTGATTTTCATGGTTGGGATACGTGTCGATAAAAATCCCCAGGCCAGTGAAATGATTCACGTTCCCAAACACGGGGCCTGAAAAGGACACGCAGAGGAAAAAAGACAAACATCAAGATTCCGGAAACTTCCATTTTAATCCGTTTTACATAGAAAACTGAAAAGAAACAAAAACAAACAAACAGAGGATGATGCATTTACTCTCTTTTTTTTAAAACGTGGAAATGGAAAGGAATTTAAAGAAAGTTAATTTCCAAACAAACAAATACACAACATTATAATGTCAACAATAATAGCAACAACAACAACGTGCCTATTTGCATGCGTTCTCTGGTCAGCCACAGCGCCAGTCCATCACCGTTCAGGTTCTTCTTGCCCTGTCCGTGGATCTTAAAGTGCACCTGGAGCTCCCAGTCTCGGATGTAAAATGGCTGCATGCACACACACACACACACAAGAAATTATTTCTCTGGAAATATTATTCATTGATCATATGGTTAATTTGGAATTTTTGTTGTTCTTCGCATTCACTGTATCTGTCTCTGTATCAGTGGGCGGCTGTGGCTCAGTCGGTAGAGCGGGTTGTCCACTAATCGTGGGGTTGGTGGTTCGAATCCCAGCCCGGGTGATCCCATGCCAAAGTGTCCTTGGGCAAGACACTGAACCCTAAGTTGCCCCCGATGGCAAACTAGCACCTTGCATGGAAGCTCTGCTACCATTGGTGTGTGAGTGTGCTCTCATTTGTAAGTCGCTTTGGATAAAAGCGTCTGCTAAATGAATCAATATAAATGTAAAAATGTAAATGTCTGATACGATGATGCAAAAGGATTTCCGCAGATATAACAGCAAAAAGCTAAACCATCCATCCATCCATCTTCAACCGCTTACTCCTTTTCAGGGTCACGGGGAACCTGGAGCCTATGAGTTCATATACAATATGAAAACAGTGTGGCGAGGGAACAACAGTTTATAGCTGTTAAGTGATTACAGGAAGTTTTAAATTAAACTATAAATGGATTTAAAAAAACACTTCTGTTGCATAAGCGGAGTAAAACACCGCCGATGAGAGTAACGCCGCTTCATTGCACCGTCCCGCTGGCGATTCGTTTTCCCAGCGTTTTATTTGTGCGAGTGTTTTATTTATACAAAGCACACTCACGATGCGGCTCCATACGGCACCCTGTCTGCTCTGCAGGTCTGGAGTCAGCCTGACGTACTCGGGCGTGATCATGGTGTTTCCCAGTAAATCCCAGTGTGACGAACTTGCCGAGCCCAAACCTGCATACACACACACACACACACACATTATACAATATCTGTGTATGAAACACTAATCACACATGTATTTTTTCCTTCCTCCTTTGGTTGGCACACAAGAACATTTCTTTATGTATTTACTTGTTTATTTTTTACAAAAGAGCTTGATGTATCAACTAATTCTAGATAAATAAAGTTAATTTAAAAATGATTATTAGAAAAACGTCTAAAAAATGAAGGGAAGACTTCTCAGGTAGGGCGCACGGTGGCTTAGTGGTTAGCACGTCCGCCTCACACCTCCAGGGTCCAGGGTTCGAGCCCTGCCGGCGCCATGTGTGTGCGGAGTTTGCATGTTCTCCCCATGTGTCGGGGGTTTCCTCTGGGTACTCCGGTTTCCTCCCCCAGTCCAAAGACATGCATGGTAGGCTGATTGGAGTGTCTAAAGTGTCCGTATGAATGGGTGTGTGAGTGTGTATGTGATTGTGCCCTGCGATGGACTGGCACCCTGTCCAGGGTGTACCCCGCCTTGTGCCTGATGCTCCCTGGGATAGGCTCCAGGTTCCCCGTGACCCTGAAAAGGAGTAAGCGTTTGAAGATGGATGGATGGATGGATGGATGGATGGACTTCTCAGGTAAGGGTGAGGAATACCTAGGTCTGTTGGAATTACTCACCTGTCATGAAAGACGCCGTCAATAAGCGAGTGTGAGCTTTTCCTGAGATTCATTTTAAATTCTGGCCAAAGCATAGTGTTTGTATGAAACCTTCAGCAGTTTAATGATCAAACTAGCTTATATTAGCAGTTAGTCACGTCAAATATCAATCTCTTTAAGGATTTTTTAAAAAGTGATATTTTTTATAAACCACCCGTATTTCGAGTTTTGCCCTGTGATTGGCTAGACGCGTTCAGGCTTTCGCGCAATGATTGGAAACCGCGTGTAAGTATGAAGCAGTAGCCCAATCACCGCGCAGGAGGCGGGATTTGTCGTCAATACAGATACAGTAGTAAAATAACGACCAGACTCGTTCTCCCACCTTGATACGGCTTGGTGAGCGAATACTCCCTCTTAAGGAATTCCTCTCTCTGAAAGTCGTCATTTCCGGAACAGCGGTCTGTCTGTGCCAGGAGGAAAGCTAGAAGAAAATACATTTTGACGTTTTTCAGAAAATGCCGCGATAAACTGATAAATCCTGAACAAATTGCGCGGTGTTTCCGAAACTCGTTCATAGAAGCCGCCATATTTTCCCTCTTACTTCCGGTTGAGGCAAGCTACAGTGTGGACTAGTGAATGTGCCATCCGAGAACGATTATGATTGGCTGGGAGTGCTGCCGTTCAAGTCATCGGCCAATCGCGGTTCTCCACAAGTGCTCTCGGGATACATGTTTAACACCAATGAATTTTGTGAATGAAGAAATAAAAAAAAAAAACACTTCGAAGAGGACAAGCACCTGAGGGACTTTTGTAAAAAAGGAATAAATAATAATAATAATAATAATAATAATAATAATAATTTCAAAAGAGAAAAAAAGACAGATACAAACAATAGAAACCTCATAGAATTTGTAATGGTTTTAATGGTTATAATGGGAATTGTTTTGGTTTAAATGGAAACTGTAATGGTGCCTGTGGGTCTCTTCTGGTAATTTGTTGCCTTCTATTGGTGCCATGTTATGGCTAGTGTCCATTAAGGATCAATAAATTGTAATGGTTTTAATGGGTAGCTATTGCTTTGTAATGGCATTTGTAGTGGAAACTGTTAGAATTTTACTAGCGGTTTCTATTAGTTAGTTTTTTTTTCAGCAGGGTGGTGAGGGAACGTGCTTGGTGTTTATACGTGTTAGGACATGAACTAACTCGTTTCATGGATATTCCACAGCATTAAATGCAACTATAAACAGATAAAAAGCATGATGTTCTTTAATAGATTTACATTTATTCATTTAGCAGACGCTTTTATCCAAAGCGACTTACAAATGAGACACACTCACACACCAATGGTAGCAGAGCTGCATGCAAGGTGCTAGCTTGCCATCGGGGGCAACTTAGGGTTCAGTGTCTTGCCCAAGGACACTTCGGCATGGGATCACCCGGGCTGGGATTCGAACCACAGACCCCACGATTAGTGGACAACCCGCTCTACCAACTGAGCCACAACCGCCCATATTAAAAAATATGTATTGCTGGAACAAATCTGTAACTCCTCTTCATCACATCACCCTGTCGTTATTTATTTTCCTTTAAGAACACTTCCCAAGTGTTTTAGTCCCTTAGTTTGTACAACTCTACCTCAGCACTTACTTTTGGATTTTTTTATTTATGTCAATCTTACACATTACATCATTTTAAATGCGTTATGAAACCTACATTTGAATGACCTACATGAGTGTTTTGAAACTGAAGTTGTTCCAACTGAACGTAAATTTGATTTAATCCTACTTCAAATGCTGATGTTGACTAATATTTAAGAATAAACCGGCAGAATTAAATTTCCAGACTTCAGACAAAATTCACATCTGGGTGTCATGACATACATTTGAAGAACATTTGAAGATTAGAAAACAAATCACATGGTCTTTTTCGAATCTTCAACTGTCCAGTTTGAATGGGTCTGTGTCCGTGATAGCCTCAGAATCTTGTTCTTGGCTGACAGGAGTGGAACCTGATGTGGTCTTCTAATGTTGTAGCTCATCCACATCAAGGTTTAGTGTGTTGTACATTCTTCTGCTCACTGCGATTGTAAAGGGTGATTATGTGAGTTACTATATATAATTCCTGGCAGCTCAGACCAGTCTGGTAATTCTCTTCTGATCTCCCAGATAGCAAAATTGCTGTGGCCCAGATCCAGCCCACACCTGACACTTTCATCCGGCCCACGTTTCGTGGAATGATGGCACTTGGGTGATCCGCTCTTGTTTGCCATATTTGGGCCACAAGCAAGCCATAACAATGCCACATTTTTATGTGGCCCACATTTGTTTTATGATATTTGGGCCATATTCGCTATTTATCACATGGGCCACTTTAGAGTCACATCCAGATTACACATTGCCATGAGCACCGCATCTTTACCTAAAAAGGCCCACTTGTGGTTTGGTCCATATTTGCTATTTACATGTGGACCACATACGAATGCTATCTGGGCTCCCTCATCAACAAGGTGTTTCAGCCTGCAGCCTCTCTGCTCAAGGGATGTTGTTTGTTTTCAGCACCATTTGGTGTAAACTCTAGAGGACTGTTGTGTGTGTGAAAAATCCCAGGAGATCAGCAGTTTCTGAAATAGTCAAACAGGCGTATCAACAACCATGCCATGGATAAAGTCACAGAAATCACACTTTTTTCCCTATTCTGATGTTTGATGTGAACATTAACTGAAGCTCTAGACCTGTATCTGCATGATCTTATGCATTGCACTGCTGCCACATGATTGGCTGATTAGATAACTGCATGAATGTGCAGGTGTACAGATGTTCATAATGACATGGACAGTGACTATTATTTGTTGCTGTCATCACTTTCAGCTACGTATCTAATCCTGTGCACATCTGTTTGGCAAATTCCAGCCTCTTGCTTGGCCTCCTGGTCCTCAGAGTCAGTGCAGTTATTATATTACCTTGTTGAACGTGACCTCTGCAACTGCGGACAACGTGACACTCATTTTGACGACCTCTTTAGGCCAGTAATGAAGAGGCTAAATTCTTTGACACCTGAGCTGTCACGGCTGATTAATCTGGAGACAGAGACAGGGTTCAGTTACACTTCCTGCCAGTGTCACCACCAAGACCTGTTCACACACCATCTCAAGCATTGAAACCCATTAAGATTCAGACTTTTGGACCAAACTGTATAACAACTTAAATTATCATATAGTACCTTAAAAATATCAGGTAGGAGGTGTGGCTAAATGACCTCAGGACTTAATAAATGTTGATACGTGAATATGTGAATGGATTAATCATGTTCTACAGGAAGGAATGTCAAATGAGCAGGACCAGGGGAACAAAGGAAAGAGATAAAGAGAGTGGTGTGTGTGTGTTTGTGTGTGCCAGAGTGTGTCAGGGTGTCACTGATGTCCATTTTATCAGGGAACTCTATCTTGAAAGTGAAGGCCGGAGAGAGCCGTTACACTGAAACCTAATTCTTAATACTGGAAATGAAAATAAAAAGACCCATGAGCTCTATTCAGTTTTACACACACACACACACACACACACACACACACACACACACACACACACACACACACACACACACACACATGCAATTAAGGGTAAAACAATCGTGTAGGAATCACACAGAAAATAAAATAATCATGTCTGAGGATCAAATATAAAGAATAAAAAGAATCAGGCAAGAATCAAATAAAAAAAGAATCAAGTGTAAAAATTAAATGGAAAAAAATTAATCATGTAGAAATCACACATGAAAACAAGTGAATCACATGTAAGAACCGCATGTGAATATAAGTGAATCATGTAAGAATTACATGTGAAAACAAATGAATCATATGTAAGAACTGCATGTAAAAATAAGTGAATCAGGTAAGAATTACATGTGAAAACAAATGAATCACATGTAAGAACCTCATGTGAAAATAAGTGAATCATGTAAGAATTACATGTGAAAACAAATGAATCATATGTAAGAACCTCATGTGAAAATAAGTGAATCATGTAAGAATTACATGTGAAAACAAATGAATCACATGTAAGAACCTCGTGAAAATAAGTGAATCATGTAAGAATTACATGTGAAGAAATAATCATGTGCAAAAAATACACGCGAAGGTAAATGAATCCTGTAGGAATCACATGGAAAATGTGTGTCATGTCTGAGAATCAAATGTAGAAAAATAAAATAAGGGTCTTGTCTATGAAACCCGTGCGAAAAATTAATCATGTGTAAGAATCTCATGAAAATAAATGAATCATGTAAGAATCAAATGTGAAAAAAAAAATGTATAATGTAAGAATCACACGTGAAAATAAATTAATCACATATAAGATGCAAATATGAAAACAAAGGAATCACGACTAAAAAATACACATGAAGGTCAATGAATCATGTACAGGGATCAAATGTAAAAAATAAAGAAGAAAAGAATCATGTGGAAGAATCAAAGTAAAAATGAATCATGTGTAAGAATGATGTGAAAAGAAATGAATCATGTCTAAGAAATACATGTGAAGGTAAATGTGTGTAAGATATGCAATACAATGTGTGTAAGATATGCAATACAATCATTATGTTGCAAAATAAATGAATGAATTGAGTAAAAATCATATGAACAAAGAATCGTGTAAGAATCACTTGTGAAAATAAATGAATCATGTGTAAGAATCATTTATGCACTACATAAATGTGTGAGCACAAAATGTGAAGCATTAGAGACGTTGTAGCTCTTCAGGAAAGTCCAGCTTTCAAATGGAGATCATCACATGGAGGGCCTTCAAATTAATTTTTTGATTTTTTTTTTAAACCTCATTTAAGCAAAATACACAAAGTTTCTAGGAAAACAAAGGGAATCAGTTGTTTAACGCAAAGAGCTTCTAAAAGCTGCAGGCGGTGCGAGCAGTCAATATATCTGCTATAACAAAATGTAGACAGTGTGTGCTTAGAAAGAGGGACAGGATAAGGAGGTGTAAAGCTGCCTGTGGATTATGTTAGGAGATCCTGTTTGGGCTCCTTAAAACAGGACATCCCAGGTGAAGCATTCCCAACATTTGTATTTCACTCACTCCCCAACATATAAAATCCTCATGTAGAAGATGATTACTATAAATAATGCTGGTGGAAACAAGATGTTTACTTGGTTCAGATTTACTAAACAATTTATATATATATATATATATATATATATATATATATATATATACTCACACACACACATATATGTATTGTATGTTTACTGGATTATGGTTTAGCTTTAGCTATTAGATATCAACAACATTTCCCTCCTAAAGCCCGTGTTTTATGTGTTTATGTGTGCAGCTGTTTAGTTGTGTAATCTATATCTGCTCGTCGCCTGCTGTTTTTTTATGCACCGTCCCCAATCACTCAAAACGTTTAGTTTATTTCCACGCTGATCTTTTTACGCCTAGTCCTGCACCTGTCAGCTCACGAACAGTGTGTGTTCACACAAATCTTCTATTAGCACAACCTACACTGCACACACACACACACACACACAGAGTAAACT
>JAFFST010050982.1:89265-102121 GCA_022414735.1 Noturus placidus | reverse complement strand
TGTAATATATATATATATATATATATATATATATATATATATATATAGACGTTTTTAACAAAAATTCTATATGATTACATTTATACTTATAGTTACAATTAATTGCATGTATAGTAGTTGTAGTGGTAATAATAATAATAATAATAATAATAATAATAATAATAATAATAATATTTTGATGTCCTTATATGTGAGCTCTGAATATTTTGATTGTTTTCACAGTATGTAAGAATTTTTATTTTGGTCGAATGAAACCGATCGCATTTACATAGTTCTTAGTGAGACTGGACCTAAAATTAATAATTCGTCAGTGAAGTTGCCAGGCAGATGAATGGAGCATGCACTCTCTCTCTCTCTCTCTCTCTCTCTCTCTCTCTCTCTCTCTCACACACACACAAAGAGGAAAAATATTTTGTTCCTAAACCAGAAAGTGACCTCAGTGGACCTTTGTTGTTCGTTCAGGTTTTTTTTTTTTTGTTTAGAGCTGCAGTGTTAGTGTACACAATGTCTCTGAACTGTACATAAAAATTCACAGTGCTCAGAGCCTCCGAAAACTCCAGAGGGCATCACAGTGTCGACATCAGTCCTTTTATTTCAAGCTTCCAGTTTTCATTACACTGTACAAGATGTGATGAAATGCTACAAAACATACACATTTGCTACATATTTATTTTACTGGACCTTAAAAAAACAATTATACAATCTATATCCATTTTCTAGTCAAAAATATAATTTTTGAGAATATTTGATGTTTACAAAAGGGTTCAATGATTTGTGAAATAGTAAAAAAAAAAAATGTTGAAAAAATGTTGGGTTTTTAAAAGTATATTTTAAGTAAACAAAAAAGTATTTTAATTTTTTTTCCATTTTTTTTTCATATATTTCATTGGTGGATATTAAAAAAAAAAGTATATTAGACACCCTATGATCAGTTTTTGGCTTTTGTATCAATAAATATAACGAGGAGAGAATTAACGAGCCTAGATAAAAAAAAATAATAAATCCTTAAATTACTCTATTTATCCAGTATTTGAGACACAAAAATATATAAATAAAAATGAATAAAAAAAAAAATTGCAAGTACAAACAATATACATTTTTCACTACAAGCCTTAAATTCAAAGTTTTGTACCAGAGTGATACTGAATTCTGGATTCTGGTTGGTCAGAAGGTGTTGATTCATGGCTGGCTTGTATTAATGCGCTCGGTCTAATGTGTTATTGTTTCTATAGCAACAGCTCATTCACAGGGCTATGTGTCGATTTGGTGACGGAGATGTTTAGGCAACATTTATGGAAGGAGTCTCCAGTGTTTGGGCTTTGTAACAATCTGAGGTGACGTTTTCGTACACTTTCAGGACAGCATCTTATTAATTTCATAAAGAGAGACTGGTGATGGGAACGGCCTTTTATTGCAGATGAAATCTAAGTGAAAACAGGAACTTGTTCATGAACGTTCCACAATGTTACATCAAGAGCAAACAAACAAACATTACAGAATAAGTTTGATGAAAAGTGGAATCGTTGGCAAATTGCTGTCATGATTAATAAGTTCATGTTATTTACTCTGAAAATGTGCCAAACAATTCACAATAAAATATTCTTTAAATACTCAGAAGTCAGAAGGGAACCGATCCTCATATGGGGTAACAACAGATATTGTGAAAAAGTTAATTATTGATTTATATGAAATCTGTTTGGCCTTAGTAGGAGCCGTGGTCCCAGCAGTCTGCAATTGGAGTAGATGCGAGCTCCATCCAGAGGTAGGACATCTGAAATGGATCAGGCAGGTCCGGAGAACAGAGAGGATCAGGATCTCTAGTATCTCCATAAATCCGTGTGTGGCTCAACAGAAAGAGACAAGGAGAGAAAATATCATTAGGACTGTAATTAGCGTAACAGAAAGTCTAGTCAGGGTAGGTTTGAGTGAATAAATACGTTTTAAGCCTAGACTTAAACCCTGAGACTGTGTCTGAGTCCCGAACACTAAATGGAAGACTGTTCCATAACTGTGGAGCTCTATGAGAGAAAGCTCCTCCCCTTGCTGTAGCCTTCACTATTCAGGGTACCGTCTAAGTTGGCGTGATGGATCATAGAAAACCAAAAGGTCACTTAGATACTGTGGCGTGAGACCATTTAGTGCTTTATAGGTTAATAATAATATTTTATAATCAGTGTGAGATTTCACTCGGAGCCAATGCTGTGTGGATAAGATCGGGGTGATGTGGTCGTATCTTCTGGTTCTAGTTAGGACTCTAGCAGCTGCATTCTGGACTAACTGGAGTTTGTTTATGTTCCAACTAGAACATCCAGACAGTACGGCATTACAGTAATCTAGTCTAGAGGTGACGAATACATGGACTAATATTTCTGCATCATGTACTGACATTATATTTCTTATCTTCAAAATATTTCTGAGATGAAATAAGGCTATCCTAGTAATATTATCTACATGAGCATCAAATGAAAGGCTGGAGTCAACAATCACTCCAAGGTCTTTTACTGCTGCACATTATGAAACAAATCCATCCAGAGTAACCATGTGATCAGAAAGCTTATTTCTAGCGACATGTGGTCCTAATACATGTACTTCTGTCCTATCAGAATTAAGTAAAAGGATGTTAGAAAGTAATTGTTTTTAAGCTGAAAACACAAACATATATTGGGGTTACATTGTCTTCTTGATGTTTCATAACAATAAATGGATAAAAAAGTACAACATTTCATTCTTCTTCTAAAAAATAAAAATGATAAATGGTTTTATTTTGCAGTGGTATAAAAAGAATAAGACACACTCAGGGCCTGCAGTCACTCGATCACATTGCTATTTACATTGTTATTTTGCTATAACAACAATACCTTGAGTGTTTATTTCCTTACACAGCTAATGCCTTTCGCTCGCACTCTCGCTCAGTTCTTGTCGCTTGTAAATTATTTGCTAATGAAGATTTCGCTTTAATGCTTTTCCTGGCGGCTCTGCAGGACCTGATGATGGCTATGAATGCGCTGTACTTCTCAGCAGAAATCAGGGAATACTTAAGGGTGTTTAAGAATGCAGTGCTGAGTACAGTATGTCTTCTTCCTTCCTTCATCCCTCAACCGTCCTTCTGCTTCTATTGAGTTTGTGCTTACAGAACGGAAGGGGGGGCAGGGCAAGTGGGGGAAGGGGGGCAAGGGGGGTTAAGGGGGATAGGGGGATAGAGCATCTACTTAATTGAAGAGGTGAATTTGTGTCCAGTCACCGCAATCGATACTTCACACCCGTGCCGGACGCTTAAGCCGAAATTGTTACTTGTCCAAATGTGTTAATTTATTCTTACAGCTCCATCCATTATCAAGCCGTGCTTAAGCTTTGTACTTGTCTGCATTGTAATTAGCCTTGTGTGTGTGTGTGTGTGTGTGTGTGTGTGTGTGTGTGCCATCTTAGAAGTGTGTTGAATGCATCAAAAGTTTACACTGCAACAAAAGTGCAGAGATCTTGCTTATTGTCAAACTGATCTAGCACTCATAACGCATAGCATAATATAACATTTCTATCATGGTGCACGATCATACTAGCATGTGCTGGAATGTTCCATTGAGCAGCTTAAACGGTTCTTCAGTTCTGACATGAGACGGTTTTCCGAATCCCTTTAGAACGAACTCTTAGTAGAAGTCAACTTAATACAACAAGTATACAAGTATAATATAATACTCTGGAGTTAATACCACATCTTCTTGGCCAACTAATTTGGTATTACAGCATATGTTCTGATGCATATGAATTCCCCCATTTTGTTCTTTGTTCCCTATCGACGATGTTGAAGGGTTGGCGATGATCACCACGACGAAACACTCTCTGTTATGCTGAGCGTTGTTCCAGCTCTGAACTCGCTGTGCGACTTGGTTAAAGAGATGTTCGGGAAAGCGCTGGAGAAGCCGTACAAGGCCCGGGGGACGTGGAAAATTCAAAACACATAAAATCCTGTGAACTCTGGAGAGTCCAAAAAAAAAACAAAAAAAACAAAGAGAGTGCATATTGACATTCTGGCACAGTGAAAACCTACTCTGGTAGATTAGCAAAGGACTGCCAGACTGAGAAAAGAGGTGATTAAAAGCTGCATGAGTTCTCATCGGAGTATTTAACATGAATGTGGGTAATAAGCACACACACACACACACACACACACACACACACACACACACACACACACACACACACACGCATAAACAGAAGGCTAAATAACAATAAAAAGGGCTTTTCTTTAAATGAAGAAAGTTTATATTGTGGTCTCGATGTCAGCCACGTCATGCAGTTCTACACAGAAAAACTATTCCGTACTATAAATATTATCTTTCTACCGTTGTCGTCACCTTGAATATTTATTCAAGATCAGCGCTCTTTGTACATGGCGTGCGTTTCCTGTTGTTTTTTAGCCAGCTTCTCAGCTTAGATTAAAAAACACGACTAGGAATTTAATTTGTGTGAATCACTGACCAACTAAACACTAACTAACCTCAAACACTAATACTAACAGCATGACTAAAAGAACTAAATATAAACGAATAAATAAAAATCCCTGTCTTCATTAATATTTAAATTTAACGTTTTACAACGTCGACAAAACATGTTACTTCCTGTTATCACAAAATGTTACAGCAATTATAAACCGTCGGTCCCTCACCAGCCTCGGTTTTTGTTTTCCTGAGATGCTTTTCTGCTTGCGGTGGTTGTAAAGAGCGGTTACATCACACAAATATAACGTAAAACGCAAAATCATCAACCTTAAAATCATACAAAAAAAAAAACACCCTCAAAACAAATGCAGCTTTTCACGCAAACTCCTCTGTCCTGAAGACTTCCCATGTTGGAAAACTTGAAAGTCTACCAGTGACGACACTAAAGACTCCTTCCTTAAACGCTAGATAAATGGATTTCCTCTATGAAGACATCATCATATCAATTATTACACACTGTTTTCACATGGGATTCAGTCGCATGATAAGCTGCCTTCAAATTTCTCCAAAATGAGGAACCTTACTAAAGATAATATACTGCCTCAAAGTCCATACTGACTGGGAAAACAAAAACATCTGCACTAAAATACTGCCTCCGTAGGGGCCCTGTAGTACACATTGGAATCCAGCAGAGGTGATATTACATAGTTTTATGTCCGCTAGTCTTGAAATGAATATTTCAGCGTGGATCTTGGGCAGCTAAGGAAAAGGATTTAATGTAATGTTTAAGTAAAGAAGCTTTCCAATGATACATCTTTCAGCGTAAAGAGATTAAAACAATACCTTTTGATGTTCTACCAAAAGATGAGAAAATGTTTTATTATACAGTATGTGTATACTGTATATTGGATGTCATATGTACACAAAAATTCAAAGATTCATATCTATAAATTATAGATATAATAATTTGTTTTTTACATATTGTAGACGTATTGTATGAACGTTTTGGAAGTAAAAGCATTTTAGTGACTGATGCATGGCCTTAACTGACCCTCTCGCTGAAATGTACTGATTTATACTACTGAGGAAATACACACTTAGTTCAGAGGCTTTGATTTGGCTTTAAATCCCCCAAATCCCCGACTTATTAATGACAAAATACATCAAGATACGTCCTTTTTATCAGCCTTACCAGTAGACCTGGATGTATTCGGTCCTTCTCAAATGGCGGAAGACCTTTATTTCGAAGATGCAGCCTTCAATACGTCACCCTCCTCTCAATAAGCTAATTGTTCTAATGTGTGAAAATTGATTTCAGTCCTCCTCCCCTCTCTTCCCATCCCTCGCCCTCATTTTTCCCCATTTCTGTCCTCCTTCTCGGAGTGATTCATGCCCTCGTTATTGATAAGCCTCTATTGATTTTGTAATGCAGTAAAAGCGTTCGGTTTACGCCCGCTCCCTCGGTGCGTGTTTTCTGAATTGGATGTGTCTCGCGAGCTAGTCATGCAATGTGAGTTCACTCCACCAAATCTGGAAAGATGGATCAAAGTGGAGATTCTTTTAGTTGAGAAAACGTACTTGATTATCAGCTAAAATGCCTAATTCTTGTTTTTCGTCAAGAGTTTTGGTCTTTCTTTCTTTCTTTTTTTTAATTCCTCAGTTTAATCAAGCCTTACATTGCTTTAGATGCAAAAGAACAAAATCACATTGCAGTCAAATATAATGAGGGGTGAACATCATAAAGATGATTCGTGTTCATACTGTAGATGGTGATTGTGATAAGCATTGTGCTACTACAGTATATTGAAAGATATTTTTCTGTAGCTAAATAACATATTCAGTGATGGTCAGGAGTTTCTGTGATATATCAATAATAATATTGTATATAAATACTGCTCAAAAAATAATATTTTTTACGGGAATAAGAAACAGGAAGCAACCTCTGAAATGTTGGCTGTAATTATTGCTGAAGCACCTGAGAAATTAAATAGTAATAGTAATGATATATTCTAACAGGGCATTAAAAACTTATTAAATGTACACAATCCATTTCTACAAATCAGCTCTATTGATTAAACTCTAGTTTACCGATGAAGCTTGTATCTGCCGATGACAGTGAGTATCTCGAGCACAAGCTATTAACACCCAGACTGCTATGTGTGTTTAGAACCTCCTTGAAAATTTTGCTTGTCAGTGTGCATTCCTTGTGACGAAAAACTGTTACAAGAACAATTTGACGTGTCTCGAGTTGCCCTAAACTTTACCAGTGCTGCATAAAGTTGCAATAATACTACTGATAAAAGCTACTAATTAAAAATGGTATTTTAGCACGTGAAATTTATCTTGTTTATAGGAACATTTCTCACTAAGAGATGATGATAAATGAATAAAAAATTCTCAAGATTATTTGTCAAGCAGATAATTTGTGCAATGAGACAAAGTACCTTCTTAGAGAACAAGAAAATATCAACCTTGAGTCAAATGAGTTGTGGCAGAAGTGCAGTGAATGAAATCATGCAGACACAGGTCAAGAACTTCAGTTTATGTCCACATCAAACATCGAAATTTGCAGTGACTTCACCTGTGGTGTGGTTACACACAACTGTATCTCGAGGATGGTGCGAAAAAACAAAAAACATCCACTGAGCACCAGTTCTGTACACAAAACAAATATCACTTGTTAATACTAGGAAGGTTATTGCAAGTCGAATAATCACTCTTTACACTCATGGTGAGCAGAAAAGCATTTCAGAATGCCAAAACAGGACACTTCAAGATTTGAAAAACATTGCTTGGTCTTTTTCTCACCACCATAGTTCGAGAGACATGTTCTAGTCATTTGTTTGTGCTCAACACCATTGTTAGGAACTTTATGTTAGTTTTTCATTTCATTTGTCACCTGTCTGTAGCATAGGGAAATTAATTCTATACAATAATTATATACACTTTTAAAAATAAAGGTTCCAATTAGAATCAAAAAGGGTTTTTCACCTTGATGCTACTGGAGAACCCTTTTAAGTTGCACTAAGTTGAACCTTTTAATTTCAATTTCTAGAACCAACTATTTGCCAACTATTTGCTGGTGCTTGAAAGGACCCAGAAATGGTTCTTGACAGCAGTGCCACAAGGAACCATGTTATCATACTTTTATATATATGTATATAAACTGCTTTAAGGAATCAAAGTAAGGTTCTTAAGCGTGATGCCAGGAGAACATTTTCTAGTTTTTCTAATTTTTTTTCTAGTCCCACATAGAACCTTATAGGGTTCACTTTAACAAGTTAACGGATAAAACCCTTAAGAACCAATACGCTGCTCTGAAGAACCTATAATGAAACATAAAGAACATCTTTAATCTCAAAGAACCATACCACTCAACTAAAGAACCCTATAGGATGAAAAATGGTTATTGACAAGAAGAAGAAGAAGAAGAAGAAGAAGAAGAAGAAGAAGGTTCTTTGCAGAACCCAGGGTGCTGTAAAGAACCATTGAAGAATCTTTATTTTTAAGAGTGTTCAATCTTTCTCATCTAAGAACTCAAGAAACTGTTTGGAATGTTTTGCGTCTGCCTGCGAATGTGTTTCAACGAATCCTTCTGAACTTTGTAGACTATAGACAGCCTCATACCTGGTCTCAACCAGGTCCTTGAGGAGCTGGACACCAGATGTTGTGTCTCTTAAAGGAATACTCCATTTTTTTCCTCTCAACTTAATCCCTTGGTTAAAAACAGCATGTTATGAAGTGTTTCTCATTCCACAGCAATTTGCAAATGTGAAAATGTTTTTAGTTATTACAGTACGACGTGATATATTATTTTTTTTATCCATTCATAGTTACATTTAATGCTGTGGAACGTCCTTGAGATTCATTTCTGCTATCTCTTAGATTATAGCAGCTAGAAAGAGTTGAAAATAATTAGACAATAAAATCAGCTTGGCATGTTAGCAAGAAATCCTGAAGACTTTCTCATGACGGACAACTTCCTGCTAGAGACTCGTTCCTTCTTAAATGTCAAAATAAATGATTTCTCCTCAAAGAAAACGTCACATCAACAAGTTAAAAATATATATATCTGTTTATGTAGAGCGTCCCTGTAAATGAGCTGTTACTGTAGTAATGATCTTCACAATCTAAACGATTGCTCCATCGATTGCAGTTAGGAACATTCTTGTCGAAATACTTTACTCTTACTAACATGTCTGCTGCTCACCTTTTTAAAAAAAAAAACACCACGTTATCCAAACTGAATGGCGGCTGTGGCTCAGTCGGTAGAGCGGGTTGTCCACTAATCCACTAATCGTGGGGTTGGTGGTTGGAATCCCGGCCCGGGTGATCCCATGCCGAAGTGTCCTTGGGCAAGACACTGAACCCTAAGTTGCCCCTGATGGCAAGCTAGCACCTTGCATGCAGCTCTGCTACCATTGGTGTGTGACTGTGCTCTCATTTGTAAGTCGCTTTGGATAAAAGCGTCTGCTAAATGAATAAATGTAAATGAATAAATGAATAACTCAGCGTAATTGAATCTCAGATTAATCCAGAGAACGCTGTTTACAGTTTCCACTCGGTGAATGGGGATGTCACCCCTGATGGTGTTTTGTTAATCGGTCTGACTAAATATAGTGTATTCAAGTTGCATTCAAGCATGACAAAGCCCATATTCTTATTTTGACCAGTAGTAGTTTAGTAAATGCTGCACATGTATAGAGTGCTAAACTTCGAATTATATCAAGCTTTAATTATATCCACGGTGAAAAAATTCCTTTCACCTGGATATAACATTCCTTTAAAAGAAATGTATATAAACCATCATTTCCTTTTCGAGGAATGGTCCAGTTTATTTTGAGAGTGTTGGTAAGGACAATTTTTTTTATATTAATTTTATACAGTGACAGGAATTCAATTGAAGTGAACGGACGGGGGAGAAAAAAAACTGCGTAAGAGCTGTCAAGGTAGAAGAGTGTCTGAAATAAGCACCATTTGACCTACCTTTCTCTTGCACCTTCTCTGTTTAACTGCATTCTTCTCACCTCCTCAGTCCAAACACGACGGGTCGCACAGGCCTGCTAGTGGACGACTTTTTATCACACTCCCTCTAAGTACACACTGAGGTGTCTGAGAGAGCGCAGGACTAAAGACTCATTCCACTGTGTCTCTGGATTCTCACCGTCTTCAGCTTTATTCACCACAGAGACTGACCTAAGCATTCAAATCTCGTCCCTGCTGCTATAATCTCACTGAAGTCCGATTTAATTTCTGATCAAGTAATCTACAGACACCTACTACTCACATTACACATATACTAACATTGCATTTTGGTCTGCAATGGTAATCTCAGAAGAGTCTGATCTAGTGGCACTCTTGTTTACAATACCATAATTGTAGCGCAGTCTAATCAAACGATTAATTTATGTCCAATCTCAGCACGGCCTTCTAGTGATTCGTGATGATTATTTATTTCCAATTTGCCATCTAAACCCAGTCTTGTTTAGAGAATAACATGATGTTCCTAATATTAGAATCGCAACCCAGTCTAATCTAGGCAGCACGATTTTATTTCCAATATCATACTCTCACAGCACCATGCGCAGTGCAGTGTCTCCAAACCCCCAATATTATAAACCAAGCACAATCAACTGTAGAATTTAAGTAGAATTTAAGGATATTTCTTTCAGCACAGTCTAATATAGAGACTGATATCTTTTTTTTAAATACTGTATTCTCTTGGTTATATAATTAAGCGTTTATAATAGTAATAAAAAAAAATCTGATATCTTAGATAATTAACAAAAAACAAACAAAAAACCCTGTAATCTGAAAAGTCGAAAGTCGTTTCCAATCATACTGTAACATTAGCAGAGTCTAATCTAGAGAGTAAAGTATTATTTCTCATTCTGTCCTTTCAGCACTGTATAATATATATATATATATCTATATATATATATTTTTTTTTAAATCTCAACACAGTCTAAGATAGGGTCTAAGGTTTTATGTCCAGTAGTATAATTTTAGCACAGTCTAAACTAGACACCAAATCATTATTTCTTATTCTGTACTATCAACACTTCTAGATACTGCATGTTTTTTGTTTCAATATTGTAATCCCAGCACTATCTAATCTAGATACTAAAGTAGTGTTTCTCATTCTGTAGTATCATACAGTCTAATCTAGACACTAATTGCTTTTTACGATATTTTAATCTCAGCACAGTCTATTCTAGACACTAAAGTAGTGTTTCTCAGTCTGTAGTTTCACCATGGTCTAAACTAGTCACTATTTACTTTTGTCAATATTGTAATATCAGCTAAAATCTGTCTAATCTAGATATATTACATTATTTTCAACAATGTAATTTTAGGATCTAATTGAGGGGATGAAATTTGATGTCACATAATTTATTTCACAGTTTTATGTCAGCACAGGTTAGAGACCAATCTAGAGAGTACCGACATATTTCCAATTCTGTAATCTCAGTACAGTCTAATCTAGAACTAAAATTATTTGTGTACTTTCAACACATTCTAAAAACATTCAAGAGACTAGTCTAGAGTGAGACCTCAGCTCCGTCTAATCTAGGGAGATTTTTTTATATTGTAATTTATATCTGAAATTCTTGCATTGCACTGACAACTGCATGCTCTTCTACTGACTCAACTTGTTAGTAATTACTTTAAATGCTGAGATTACCTAGGGTTTTTAGCACAGTCTAATTTAAAGATTAATATCTTCTTTGCAATGAAGCAATCCCAATACAGTCTAATCTAGAGAATAGCATCATGTTTTCAATAGTAATATTATGTTTAATATTGTGTCTACATTTTAGGTGTAATCTTCCAAAAGTCTAATTTAGAGACTAAAGTCTTATTTTCGAAACTGTAATCTCAGCAATGTCTTTACAACCTCAGCACAGTCTAATTTAATGACTGACATCTTATTTTCAATTACGCAATATCAGGACAATCTAATCTGTTCCTATAAGTATCTCAGCACAATATAATCTACAAAGTGTAATCTAAGAACAATCTAATCTGGGGAATGTCTTATTTCAAACATCTAAATATAATCTCTAGATGAATCTAAGCACTGTCTACTGTAATGACTAGTGTCTTATTTTCAATGATGCAATTTCAATCACTAATTGTTATTGGTGTAGGCTCTGGATGCAGCGGATTTAAACATGACCAGGATAAAGCTCTGACTGAAAACGAATGAGTGAGACTCTCAATACTTTCTAATCTAGACACTAACTTTTTTTTTTAAATGTTTTTTTTTTTTTTAAATGGTGTAGTCTCATCACAATCTTATCTAGAAAACAGTACTCACAGCTCTCAATACATTTCAGTTAATGGGGGCACTTCCTACCAGGTGATGATGTCGCAGATATCAGATGGACAATCCAGCATCCCAGTCCCCACCCCCTTGGCTGAATCCAATTTCATTCCGTTCCTTTTAAAGTAACACAAAAAGCACTCTGGGTTTCCCCTCACCCACATGCCAGGAAAAGACTGGCTTGTTATTAGTGGACTGCTGGGGATTGGCACAGCTGCCCTATAAGCCTCTGTGTGAATGTGTGTGAGTGTGAGTGTGTATGTGTGTATTTCTCTCAACGCCTGTGGTACTCCAGGGAGCTGCTGAGTGATAGAAAGTTGTTACGAAAGGCTGGGTGTGAAATGGTTGAGATTTCTTTTTTTTTTTTTTGACGTAGGTAACGCTTATGGACACAGAGTTGCTTGGGCATGTGGAAGCAAACAAAACTTTTACATCAGAAGGCATTATTTCTGCAGCTTTGTAACCTGTGTTTTTATCATAAGAATGTTCTGAATAGAGAATGTAACCAGAACACATGGTTTGGACAGGTGTTAGAAATAAAAACGGACAGAATGTTGTTCATGAAATATAGGTTGAAATATAAAATGGTATTACTTTTTGATGGAATAAAAATAATTGCACCCAAGGGACCATTTAACAGCCTGGCTGGAATAATAATAAAAAAAATTAAAAAAGGAAAAAGTTAAGCAAAGCTCCCTAAGGGAAATCCGAGATAATCCAGATTCCGGCACTGTTCCAATCCTCTGCCACTTTCTTATTTTTGACAACAGAGGTGGCGCTTGAATTCAAAGCCCCATGTGTGGTCTGACTGACATATTGAGCCAGGCATTTCACATTCCATACAATAGAGAAAAACATATATAACACCCACCTCTCAGTTTCATGGAATAGGATTTGCGATAGTGATCGGGAAGGAAGTGAGGTAAAGAAAGGGACTGGAGAGATGTGTTGGATTCCTTGTATATATATCCTAAAATACATACAAAATCTACACAATTTTTGGCTTTGTCTTATCATAATAAATCCTTGATAGATTAAATGTTACCATAATTAATATGTAGATATATGAATCTGCGGACATCCAAAAGTGTTG
>JAFFST010050982.1:66765-84265 GCA_022414735.1 Noturus placidus | reverse complement strand
CACTTATAACGTATGAGCTTGAGCTCATGAAAGAAAGTAATTCAAGTGTAACTGCACCATGGAGAAATGAGAAAATACGTTCAAGTTTCATGGTCTAACTTTGAGAAGTACTGAAAAGTCCTGCGTGAGAGTCAGATTTATATATGCAATATAAGACATATGAGTTATAAATGTATCTGTCAATATAATAGTTCACACAGATAGTCTAATTAAGTCGATTTAAAAAAAAAAAAAAAAAAAAAAGTGTTGTTCAGGTTGTTCCCATGACTATTGTCTAAGTTTCTTTTTTAATGATTAAAGATGCAATGTGGAATTTTGCACAACAGTATAAACACATCTATAATAGAATAACATATCTAAATACCTATCACTCAATAGCTAAACCTTATATAAATTTAAGCTAAAGTTCCCATCGTGCATTGTTGATCATTATTGAGAATTTAAGGCAAATTTGACGCCTTTAACATTGTAGTTCACCCCTATGACTTTTGTTTAATGTTTTCCATAACTATTAACGATGCAGTAATGCACATTACATATTAAACACAACCCTCAGAGTAACCTAAACCTAAATAACAGTATATAAAATTTAATGTTATGTTTCATCTTTGATAATTGCTGAACGTGTAAGTGAAATGTACACGCACATTGTTTAATTCAAATAATTCAAATACATTGTTACAAAATATTTAAAAAATGAAACATGCCACAAGTAATTTATAAACATGTCTAGTTTTTAATTATTATTATTTTTTTAATGTAAGCGAAAGTTCCCATGTTGTAAGTTTAATTCCCCCAGTTTACTCATATGACTTGCAGTTCATTGTTAAATATTCATCATAAATATTAAAGATGCAATATGGTACCTATAACTCACCGCTTATAAACGTGTCTCTCTAGTAACACTGCTGATAATCATCTCAGGAGACGATAAAATATAATTAGCAACTGTACAAATTGCATTCGTACACAAGCTGTAGTAAATACTGAAGAACACAATGTGTAAATGAAAATGTCCAGAGAGTTGGTCCATATATTGTTTGACTTTCCACCTTAATTATGCATTACTCAAACCTAAACAGAACCTATGAAAGCCTCTCTCAGAGTAATGCAGGTCTCTTATTTATCTTACATTTCCACACAATATGGTGTTGATGCCGTAGTGGACCCGTCAGCTCATAAACGCCTCTCTCAGACTAACACAGCCGTGTTTTCTTGTTTTGCGCTCGGCGTCTATGAGGCGGATGTTTCCTCCGTTGCGTGTGCGCTGCAGTGGTTTGGACCGGAGAGCGAGCTACGTGCTGCTGATGGACATTGTGTCGTCGGACGGCTGCAGGTACAAGTTTCATCACTCACGCTGGACGGTGGCGGGAAAAGCCGACCCGGAGCTGCCCAAGCGCATGTACGTTCACCCGGAGAGCCCGGCCTCCGGAGAGCACTGGATGTCCCGAGTGGTGACGTTTCACAAGCTCAAACTGACCAACAACATCTCGGATAAACACGGATTTGTGAGTAAAAATAACGCCAAATAGTATGAGCTCGGGTTTCTGTTTGTGTCGAGTTACTCTGAGTTTACTCTGCGCTCTCCAGTTTCCTCCGATCTTTACATTACTCAAGTACAAAATTAATCCGACTTTTTATAGTCAGTAAATGACAACTTCGATTTTCAAATGTTGCCAGCCAAGCCAGCTAAATTAAATTTAATGCAAATTCAATGAAAATCAAAATGGTTTAGATTTTGTTAAAGGCCATATATATGTGTGTGTGTGTGTGTGTGTGTGTGTGTGTGTGTGTGTGTGTGTGTGTGTGTGTATCATACTGTCATCTTGTTCGTCACAGGCTGGTATCTCGTAAAAAGCATAACATACACTGCAACAGATGCGATGAGCCCAATAGTTTAGGACATAATCATTATTACAGTTTATAACAACAACAACAACAACAACAACAACAATCACTTCAAAATACATCACTTCACAGTTGATATCTTCTTTTCTTAATCTTATATAAATACTCTCTAAGAACTTCTTTACCCCACTGTTTGACTTTTTTGCTGCCTTCAAACTCATAAATTCTGTCCGTATTTCCTTTTTTTTCCATCCAGGATTAAAGGACTCAAACGTTTGTGGTAATAAATTAAGTAATACAAGCTTTTATTAATATTAAAACTAGTTTATAAGGTAATACATCTTAACAATACACGATTTAATACACAATGCGTAATTTATATTAAAAAAATTGTATTGTTTCATTTTATACTACATATTTATCCCATGTTTATTTATTGCTTTTGTGAGCTTAACAGCTAAGTGCACTTTCAGCGAAAACCCTACAATTTGCCAAGGATACTTGCGTGAAATCTGTGTAGTTATTTGTGTGTTTGGTTTTAGGGGAAATTAATATATTATAGTACTGTAGTAGTTTCAGTGTTTGTTGTAAACATGTTACTTTCATACTCATAATACTGTAATTTCTCTTTTGTTCAGAGTAATGTTAGTACAGCAAGTGCATCAGTATGATGAAGAAATGAGAATGAAGAAATATTTATACGAAAAAATCACACAAAAAATGTTATTTCCATGACTAATAGGAAGTGTAAAATAATGTGCAACTGTACGCAGATACTGTGGGGAAAAAGAAAACCATGACTTTTATTTTGTATTTATATACTTGTTCCAGACCATTTTGAACTCCATGCATAAATACCAGCCGCGGCTGCATGTGGCGAGAGCTGATGATCTCCTCAAACTTCCCTACAGTGCGTTTAGGACCTTCCTGTTTCCTGAGACCGAGTTCATCGCCGTCACTGCTTACCAGAACGACAAGGTTTCTCTCTTACACTCTGTTTACTTCATTCACCAGCTTCATTCATAACAATAATAATAATAATAATAATAATAATAATAATAATAATAATAATAATAATAATAATAATATAAATTCTTCTTCTTCTTTTTATTATCATGTCATAACAATAGTATTATTGAAGTGTGTCATGGTTATATTATAACTTATAATTATTATGTTATAATGTATTATTATATATAATGGGTCATACATATTTGTTGTAATTTAATTTAGTTTTGGAATTAAATTAATTTACTTTGGAAAGTAACAATGTATAAATCTTACTACACACACACACACACACACACACATATATATATATATATATATATATATATATATATATATATATATATATATATATAGTCATGAGGTGTAACATTGTCTTGTAGTACTTTTTACTGTACGTAAATCATGTGATCATGGACACATGATCATATAGTAGGTCAATTCCTTATGTAGACCATTTATATACAGTTATTATGTAATTATATATTCATTATTTCAAGTGATAAAATTCAGCACATCGATTATAACATAGAGAGGCACTGAACCGATATTTAACAACGTGTCTTGTGTTTTATGTTGAACAGATAACGCAGCTGAAAATCGATAATAATCCATTCGCGAAGGGATTCCGGGACACGGGAAACGGGAGGAGGGAGAAAAGGTCAGAATTTGCATTGACTTAGTGTAGCTCCGCTCCAAACAAAAAATAAAATAAAATAATTGTGGTTAAATGAATTAATAAATTAATTTAATAAAAAAAAAATAATGAATTGATAAAAAAATTCCATTAGAAAACCTGTAATGCTGCAGTTCAAGGCCAGAGACATGGAGCAGAATAAAGACAGCGGATCCTCGGATAATTTGTCCTCCAAACGTCCCGGCCATTTTCTCCAAGTTCCAACTGTCACAATGTCCACATTGAAAGGTCACAAATATCTTCTTCTTCTTCTTCTTCTTCTTCTTCTTCTCTTCTTCTTCTCTTCTTCTCCTTCTTCTTCTTCTTCTTCTTCTTCTTCTTCTCTTCTTCTTCTTCTTCTTCTTCTTACTGTTGTTGTTGTTGTTATGATTGAATTATTGAATCATTACATGGTTTGTATATTAAGTATTCTGAACTACTATGAGAAATGCTAGAAATTAATAATGTATCTAAGGTAAACAAATAAATAAATAAGTCTGTAAAATAAAGGAATAAAGAATGAAATGCATGAATGAATGAACCGATAACAGAAAAGAGATAAGATAAAGAAATAAGTTTAGTGGTAAGAAGTAAATAAATTACAAACAAATAAATTAATGGGTGGATTGATAAATGGATAGTTAGACAGTAGATAGACTAAAACATAGATATAAATAAAAAAATTAAAAAATAAAAATCTACGTACAAAACATTAATAAACAATAAGTGATTACAATAGTTAAATAGAGAGACACTGGATAAGTAACTATGTAGATAGATAGATAGATAGATAGACAGACAGACAGACAGACAGACAGACAGACAGACAGATAGATAGATAGATAGAGATAGATAAAAATACCTAAATACAATAATAAATGAATACACATTCAAACAAGCAAATAAATAAACAATATGCCACTGACATGCGTGTGTGATTTCTGGTGCAGATCTCTGCGAGAGTGACAGTGAGAGTGACGCAGAAGTGGAGAGCTCGAACCATCAGTCCAAACTGGACTCCAGAGAAATTTCCACCACCAGCCACCTGCTGAAAGACATTCGGCCAATCAGAAACAGCGCGACAGATAAACGGAGCATTGAGAAGCACGTGTTAGACCTGAACGCCATCCCTCTGCATGCTGAACACCTCACACGGACTCTAGGCGAGTGTTTCCTTCATCGATGCTGCTTTGCAGGACAGCAGCTTCTCGCCGGCGCGAGAAGAACGTCGCGCTTTCTGCCAAACCAGAACTGTGTGAACTTCTGGACGGCTGGCGCACCAGCTGCTGGAGAAAGCATCAGGGGCTGCAGCTACGGCGCCACGGAGACTTCACACCGGGGCATTCTGGGAAATTTCCCACTGGGCCTTCAGCAGCCTGAAACGACCTCGCAGGTACGATTTCATCGGCACGTTCCTGGATTCTAATAGGATCCTCCATTTTGATTTGTGTAAATAAATTGCATTCCTAAGTTAATTACTGAAACAACTGTATCAGTATCTCAGTGAGTCCATTACGATCCACATATTAATACTGTGATCAAATATCACCATGCATCAGGTATCATTATGCATAAAAATTTAATTTACAAAAATAAATAAATAAAACACAATAATAATAATAATAATAATAATAATAATAATAATAATAATAATAGTAATAATAATAATAATAAATACTTTTTGTGGTCTAATACACAATACACACAAGGTCAAATATTGATGTATTGTATTTTACAGATACTTAAAAAAATCTATTTTTAATACCTTTTAAAGACCTCATTTGTAGTGATGATATGCCAAATATAAAAACACTTAAGCTGACCGTGTAAGGTATTTGTGGTGCAGTCTAAAGGAGGAAAATATCCAAAAATAATAAAAGAAAGTGGTAACATTTTACAATATGGTTCCTTATTTACTGCTTAAGTAGTTATGTACTGCTATGTTGACTAAAGCCTGATGCTTCAGTAATTAATATTAAATTACTATCATGACAAAGCCATAATGACTCTTAAGGCATTCCATACATAAAATCAAATCAGTTTAAGACTTTTTATACGCTCACGAATAAGCTGTATCAATACCTCCGCATCACACTGCAACACTGTGTGTGGCGCTGATCTGTATTTCATTTACAATTGATAATATTTAAAATTATATCCATGCAGTGAAAAACACGATGAAATATCGACATTAAATTGTAAGACGCGGGTGTTTTAAAGCAGCGTGCAGTTAATTGTGTGTATCAATATTTCAAAATGATGCTGAAATAGTTTTTTTTTTTTTTTTTTGTAAATAATAAAGTGTTGGGTTTAAAAAAAATACAAAATATAAAAAGATTTGTGTGTTGTCTGCAAAGAACTGACAAAATAAATAAATAAATGACTAAACAAGCAGGAAAACAAACTTAAGCTATGTATTTTGAGTCAAGCCAAATATTCACATCTATAAATAATAATACAAGAAATTATAAAATTTGAAGAAAAATAGAAAAACAAATAATTCTAGCCAAATAAACATATATATATATATGTGTGTGTGTGTGTGTGTGTGTGTGTGTGTGTGTGTGTGTGTTTATAACATTATATATATAAATATTGATGGTATATTGGCATCTTATACATTGTAAATTTTACCTGAACGCTTCGGGATTATGATTTGTGAAATAATTTTCATAAGTATTAAACATTCATTTTGTACTGAATTGAATTATTATAATTTTTTTTAAATATTCAGGCTCTGATCATCTCTCACTGTTACCCGTATAACTGTATGCTGGCGGCTCCGTGGACTCAGCGAGTGCCCGCTCCTAATGTGAGCCACCGGTCTCGCTGTACACCGTACCCGCTCCCACATACCTCACACACACATCCGTTGCAACCCAAACGCCACGCTACAGCCCGACTCGAACCTGAGAGCAAAGTCAGCAGGGGTCAGAGGTCACCGACGCCACCTTCCAACTAAACGACGTTACACTGATTTAAAGTGAACTGAACAGCAATAAAATATCATACCTGTGACTGAAGTGTGGAACTTGAATCCTTTGGGAAATGCTCCTGATCCTAAATCACTCGCCTGTTGGGAGGGGAATGGTGTAACAGGGTAAGACAAGCCACATCTTATTAACTGAATATTTATTAACTTTAAATGTACAGGACAGTACAGTCTAAGGTGTTTGAAATAAATGGATTTAGCTACAGCGCCGTTTTGCTTTTTTGCACTTTACAGAATCATTCTGGACCAAAACTGAAAAAAAAATAAATAAATAAACGCTGTGAGGACATAAACATCACATGACACAGACACAACTGGTTGAAATGGAACTTGATTCAGAGTTGATTCAGAGTCAGATTCTTAAATTCAGTTTTGTATATCATATTATAAAAAAAAAACAGTATTATGTCGGTAATGTGTGAAGATGTTTCAGCTTTTCTAGAAATGATCTTTGCAAGTGCATTTTATTGTCCTGACTTATTAGTGGTATAACATACTATAAAGTTTATGAAAAACATTATATATCTGTTTGATAGACAGCAGCACAAAATTGTCTGAAATTCTAAACTCTGTCTAATAGAAAATATTCCGTGGGCAGGTGTATGCACTGTGTACTTATTTTAAATTATATATATATTTAAAAAAAGTTTATAAGTTGTGTTCTTTTTCCATCATAAAATCTTCAAATGACTAAAATAATAAAGAATTTTATTTGAAGCGGCTTGCCTTCCCCTGTTCTCCTCCACACTCAGACTGTGACTCATATCTAATAAATTCAAACTGAATAAATGTCAATGTAAAATATGAAGATTAGGCTATTTATTATTTACCGTTTGGCAGATATGTGTGCATGATATATGGAAGTGGATTTCTTGCCAAATAAAGCATAAGGCTTTGTATATAAGACTCTGTGTGTGTGATTTCTGTTACTGTCACATTAAAACAGCACTGCAGGAAATAATTGACTATACTTTAGCACCAAGTTTTGTTACATGTCTTGATATTTTTTTTTATATTTATCTACATATTTTCTTAATTGTCATAATATTGTGTTGTGTAATTTGAGTAATGTTTGGCCCAGTAGTGTCATGCTGCAGTCATTATTTTTTATTATTATTTTTTAATTATCTTTATGACTTATTATTATTATTATTATTATTATTATTATTATTATTTTATTTATTTTTTTAAATGAAGCTTTAAAGAGCAGATTAATATCACATTCCTTCTCACATTCCTCTTATTATTATTATTATTATTATTATTATACATCTCACAGTAAGAATCATTACGAATTCTGTTCACCTTTTACCAGTAATTATGTCACCTAAAGTTGAGCATTTAATTAATACTGTTAATTAATGTAAAGATCCTTTAAAAGCTCTCTCTCTCTCTCTCTCTCTCTCTCTCTTAATACTTGGGTTTCTAGATTGTTTTAAATACCACGAATTGATTAAATCATTTATTTAATATAAAGTATTTTATTATTATTATTATTATTCCTAGATTTGGGTCTTTTTTATAATGTGATTGAGCCTTGTTTATAATTTAGTGAAGGGAACTGTTCAGTGTACAGGGAAGTGAGTGTTCAGGACTGGGGAGCCATAGATCCCTGATGTAATCCAGTACTAACCCTGCTCTGGTATTTTCTCTAATCTAACACGCCGTGTTCAGCTAATCAGAGCACTACCGAGTCCTTCGTGGCGTTAAAATGAGAGAAAGCCTAAAAATAAACTCATCATGAGCTCCCTATAACCTCACCATAACCCCAACCTGCATGGAGCCTATAGACTTTTTCTCTAGCGGGTAAAATAAATAAAAGACGCAATGGATCACGTCATCAGTGTGCGACGCGTTGAACTGATGACTTGAAACGAAGGAACAGTCGTCCAGTTTATTTGAGTAATTTAGTATAAACGTAAAATTATACATTTGTAAAAATTGTATACAAATATGAAATATATTCGACACTATTATGACAAGAAAAATTAAACCTTAGGAATATTGTAACAGCGTAGGTTCTTCTCCCCACCCATATTCCGTCTCCTTTCTGTGATTGGCTAGTTTTCTGCCACGGCGCTTCAATAAGTTTCATGTGCAATATTAACAACACCACAGGATATATATATATATATATATATATATATATATATATATATATATATATATATATATATATATAAAACTTATTTAAAAAAATAATTATTTCAATATAATAGTGTCTTGTAGAGATAGTGTGTGCTTCAGAATATAAATACGGAATTATCCGTATCTGTGGTAACAGGAAAACTTAATTAAAAACGAATAAAAAAAACAGTTTTCAACCGAATCTATTTACGATTTGATTTAGAGAATATTTTACGGGATGTTTTTTTTTTTTTGTTTTTAAACGGTTGCTAATGCTTCATAACGAAGATCTCGCTGATTGGACGATTTTGCCATCGGTCATCTCCGAGCCAATCCACAAGCAGGAGGCGGGACTTTCCTCAATACGGGTGGCGCTGCGGAAGCTTGTGTGGTTAGCGTGTGTGGTTAGCGTGTGCGCTAGCTCGCTGTGATGAGTGTTTCGTAGACAGGAGACCTCGCCATGTCGCACATTTCTGTCAATTATGTGTTGTTATGCGGACAGTTTTTCTTGCTCGCCTCGGTGCTGCTTTTGCAGTGCTTGGAAGGGATTCTCTCTGAAAACTCCACTACACCCGGAAGCATAGAGACGACATCAGCCATTACAACCACCAGCACAACAACAACAACAACAACAACCACCACCACCACTACTACAGCAGCAGCTACATCTCCTAAAGTCACCTCTCCGTTCAGACAGGAACCAGAAGAAAATGACACGTATAATAACATCCCAACAACAGAGCCGTGTAATCACACGGAGCAGTATGAATACAGCCCTCCATCACCGGTGGTCCTCTGCCGGTACCTGTAAGTGATTACCGAGCTGCTTGTACCTGTTCTTTAGTATCCTGGACACGAATACTACATTATATCTAGGCACACATATAAAGAAAAGCTTTGGAGATGTTCTCATGTTCCTTTTATAGTTAGTCATCATTCTATGCTGTGGATCAGGTGGTAGAGCGGGTTGTCCACTAATCGCAGGGTTGGTGGTTCGATTCCCGGCCCACGTGACTCCACATGCCGAAGTGTCCTTGGGTGAGACACTGAACCCCGAGTTGCTCCTGATGGCAAGTTAGGCTGACCGTCACATTCATTTAGATTTTGGCGGGGGTGTGGCGTGTCTCAATGATCAACCAACTGCCTAATAATCTAGAGAGGATTGTTAGATTTAAAATGGCCAAGTCGTAACCTCCTGGCAGAGGCGACTAGGTAGTTGGGTGTACCCAAGTATGTACATCAACTGTGATGACGATGAACGTCAAAGAGTAAAATCGGAACTGTGGATAGAAAGTAAAGTTGGGAGCGCGGAACTGAAGAAACGTCTGAGGCATCACTTGATTTGTCGCTTGGATTTCACGTGACTCACCTGACTTCCAGCGTGTCTTAGCTGATGACGAAAGGCTGTCTCTGACTTTCTAGTATGAACATATGTTATTTATTTAGTCTCAGACACCCTGCTTACCCAATGGGACTTGCGAACAGTTTTACAAACAAGAGTCATTGCATTGTTGATTACATCGTTATATTTATGTGCTGTGTCATTATCTGATCCTTTTAACCCACCCCACATTCAGTCCCGAGGAGTTTATATTCTGCAGAGATCCTGTTGATCACGATGGAAACGTCACGGCCTTCCAGGAGCTGGGACACGGCTGTGTGAAGGCAAGTTCCCAAAGAGCTGATCGGCAAAGGTTTACGTTCTATAAAATCGGTTCGAACATTCGAATTGTTTCCATTCTTCCACAGAACGTTCCTGCCCCGAGTAGTGACTCAGACAAAATCGATTCTTGCCTGGTCCAGCACACTTGAATGGATTTGTTGGGAAGATTTGATTTGATAAGTGGGACATAAGTGGGACATAAGTGGGGCATAAGTGGGGCATAAGTGGGACATAAGTGGGGCATAAGTGGGGCATAAGTGGGGCATAAGTGGGGCATAAGTAGGGCATAAGTAGGGCATAAGTGGCTCAGTCGGTAGAGCGTGTTGTCCACTAATCCACTAATCGTGGGGTTGGTGGTTCGAATCCCGGCCCGGGTGATCCCATGCCGAAGTTTCCGTGGGCAAGACACTGAACCCTAAGTTGCCCCCGATGGCATTCTAGCACCTTGCATGCAGCTCTGCTACCATTGGTGTGTGAGTGTGCACTTGTAAGTCGCTTTGGATAAAAGCGTCTGCTAAATGAATAAATATATATATATATATATATATATATATATATATATATATATATATATATATATAAAATATAATGGTGTTTATTAACAGCTTGGCACAGTAGGAAAAAAAAAAGCAAGGCCACGTTTTGGTTTTTAAAACAGACTTGTTGATGATCCCACAGCCGTACAAGTGGTCATCTAACTTCGCCTAAGCTCATACAATATAACCGCTTTTAAGATGATCCGGGACGTGACCTTCCAGGAATAAAAATAAAAGTTCTGATTGATTTAGTCCCTGTTAGGTTATGCAATTAAAAATGTAAATTTCTTTGCTTGTTAAAGGTTAATAATTTCACCACAAGTGTATTTATTTCTTCATTATTTATTTATTTATTTATTATTATTTTTTTTTTTTACATTTTACAGATTGGAAATCAAGGCCAGGTGTACAAAGATGTGAATCACACTCAGGTGCTGTGCACAGCACTGGATGGCATCGAGTGTGCCGGGTCTCGGGAATTCCTCCGGGGGAACGAGCCATGCATCAAGTACGAGAACTGCTTCAGACTGTTTTCCTGCAGTCTCAAAATAGTGTTTTATTCCACTTACACCAGAGCAGTTTCTCAGATTAATTAACGACACGTTGTACTTTTTAATCACTTTTCTCTGTCTTTTTGCTAATGAGTCACTCACTCACTCACTCACTCACTGACTGACTGACTGACTGTTAGAAAGCACTGACACTGGAGACTCCTTCCACTGATAAATAAATAACCATCTAATGTCAACGATTTTTCTTTGTTAAATAAAAGAACGTTTTTTTTTCTTCTTCTAAAAATCGGTTTATTATTAGGCGTAGATTGTGTAGATCGCCCGCCTTACAAGTCCCTGCGAATGAGTTGTCGCTACGTCTGGGCAATATAAAAATATAATATCAATATCGTGATCAGTTCCTGGCACAATACACCGAATGTCCTGAGATGTCATTGCTATCGTGCTATTTTTTCACAATTGACAGGGAGCACCTGACTTGATATTCAATTTTGATCAGCACCCAATCTTAAAAATGGCTTAAAAATTAGATTATTATTATTAAACTTAGTTTTTTTTGATGCATGTTCATCATGTGCTGTAGAAGTATCTAGAGATGTCCTTAGTTGTTGCTCTTGAAACGCTTAACCTATTAGACCGAGCGCATTATAATCTACACCCTTGATTTGGAGCTGTGTCACTGTCGAAACGAATCAGTGTTGCTCTGAGTGATGTTTTTATCCGTTTAATGGAGAACGCAGTGCAAACCCACGGTTTGTCTCCGTGACCACCAGAGGGAAGTCTAGTATTAAGATTGAACCCAGCGTCGTGAAAGGCGTTTTTGAAACTCGATTACAGCATTAAAGATAAGAGCTACATATTTCATGTCCTAGGGGCTTAATTATGCAATCCCCTTCCCTTTTTTTCCTTCCATGTCCTTACTTACGCTCCGTGTAGACCGCTTGATGAAATGTGAGATTCGCGCTGAAGGGGTTTTAAGGTGCAGGAACGACCATCACAATTGCTGAAATGTATAACAGCGCCGCCTTCTCCTGCAACCGTCTTTAGTTCTACGTTTGGCTCCCTAACACCGTTTGTACATAAGCAGTCGAGGAAGTCTTTCTGGCTTCACGATCGACGTCGTTTTTGTCCGACAGTGCGTCGTACCGCATCGACACCACTTCAGCAAACCTTTTCAGGATTACATAACGGTGTTTCGTTCACCAGGCAACCCAATCCCATTCGATCGTGGATCGCTAGATTTTAAAAACTTCGACCGCATCCTTCGTTTCCTGCTATATATTCATTTCCTGAACTGAAATAGGTTTCTCTCAGTCATGTATCTCAACTGTAAGCGGCTGGGCAACGCAAGAGTAAAGAAATTGCTCGCATATATTTACATGTTCTAGTTCTTAGAACTAGATCGCGGGTACAAGCGGCCGAAATGGGTTTTCTCAGGAGGTGGCTGGCCTCTCCCTTAGGGATAGGTTGAGAAGCTCGGCTATCCGAGAGGAACTCGGAGTAGAGCCGCTGCTCCTTTGCGTTGAAAGGAGTCAGCTGAGGTGGTTCGGGCACCTGGTAAGGACGCCCCCTGGGCGCCTCCCTAGGGAGGTATTCCAGGCACATCCAACTGGGAGGAGACCCCGGGGAAGACCCAGGACTAGGTGGAAAGATCCCCCAGTCAGAGCTGGTTAATGTTGCTCAGGAAAAGGAAGTTTGGGGTTCCTTGCTGGAGCTGCTACCCCCGCGACCCGATTACGGATAAGCGGTTGAGGATGGATGGATATTTACATGTTCTCAAAGCAGAGCTGCCAAAGTGTGTCTTTGAGCTGTCGAGTATGATTTTTGGCTGTCATGGGGACATCCAGTGCGTTTTCCCAGACCATCATCGTGCTCACGAGCACAAACCACCTCCTAGTGTTGAGTGCTGATTCTACGCTTTTAATGTTTATTATAATAAGTTACAAGAAGAGAAGAAAGAACCTGTATCAGTGTGAGATATATTGTGTACTATGTGTATATATAATTTATGATGTGTCCACAGATACACGGGCCACTACTTCATCACCACGCTCCTGTACTCGTTCTTCCTGGGCTGCTTTGGCGTGGACCGCTTCTGTCTTGGCCACACGGGTACCGCCGTCGGGAAGCTCCTCACTCTCGGAGGACTGGGAATCTGGTGGTTCGTAGATCTCATCCTCCTCATAACCGGAGGACTGACGCCGAGTGACGGCAGCAACTGGTGCACGTTCTACTGACCGCAGACGTTTCCATCCACAAGTGCGCATGTGCTGATTGTTTTATCGTGGTACTGTATTAACAATGACATAGAGGCACGTTTCGTAAATTGCAGCCTAGTTTGTGGTGATATTGCTATATATGTTGGATTTATTGGCACACACCTACTGACAAGCCAAATGGATTCAGTTCTAGAGGAATATGAAAGATACTTCTCAAATACCAATTAAATGTGTTGAATGAGATCCTGCTTTGTTTTGTACAGTGTAAAGATTTGTTGTTGTTGTTGTAAATAAAATGTCGTTCACTGTAAACATGTTTGAATAAAGGCACAGACACACGCAGCTAATACGTAGTACATTGCATACATATTCACCCCCTTGAACTTTCCTATATTTTGTAGCGTTATGACCTGATCTAAATAAATGGGATTGTATGTAATGCATCGAAAGGGGGTGAATACTTACGGGGGTGGGGGGGATGAAGCGTTCTGCTTTGCATTTTGACATTTAGAACAATTTCATGCATGTTCAATAAAGACAGCGCAAACTGTTTGGTTCGCTTGGCCTTTTGCAACAAAGTCATTTCTATCTCTTTTTATGTCCCTTCCGCGTACACTCTGGCGTTGTCGCACTTCGTGTGATTTGTCCGATAAAATGCCAAGATTTGCATAGTAAAGCGTACTTCGATGAAAACATCAGTCAAATGCGCTTTTATCGTATTGCAGATCACGTAGCAACAAAGTGGCGGCGACGCGGCACACAAAAACCGTTCGCTTGTAATTTTTGAGAAAATATTCAAAACGTGCAATTAAAAAAATTCATTTTCTTTTTGACCAAAAAAACCCATGATTTTATTTAATTTTAATAAAAATATATAATGTTCTTTTAATGGGGATTTTTGTTGTTGTAAAAGCTTGACACTCCACGTCCTTGCTTTCTAGCATGGCAAGAGCCCAGTGATTCAATAAATGATGACTCTTTTGTTTAATTTGTGTGCTGTGAGGTCGCTCCGCTTCGGTGCCTCGTGTTTTTCTCAGTCTGAAAAACAGTTTAGTTCCACGTAGAGAATCTAATTTACAACGGAAGATCAAAAAACAAAAAAAACAAAAACGGGCCCATGGAACATGAGCACCGCACTCAGAAACAGAAACAAAACCCACACTCTTAACAGATTCACGTTTAAATGCCCTTTGATGAATTTGTTTATAATAAACATAACGTAAGTGCTGTTGGTTTAAGAAGTTCCTTATAACCGTCTGCAGACTTTGACTTCGAAAATACTCTTATCTTTAAAAACACCACAGAAACATTCCCTTCTGTTATTGAGATACATTTCACCATATACACAATAAGGATCGAACCTGCTTGTAATTGTACCGTATTTTCCGCATTATAAGGCGCACCGGATTATTAGGCGCACGGCCGATTTTTGAGAAAACTTAAGGCTTTTAGGTGCGCCTTATAGTGCGGAAAATACGGTACAATTACATGAGTTATGAGTTCCAAAATCTGTAAAAATGTTGTGCGACTTTGGTTGGCGTAACAACCGTATGCGCCTTATAACACGGTGCGCCTTATGTATTGGTCAAGTACAGAAATATACCCCGTAATTGAGACTGCGCCTTATAGTGCGGAAAATACTGTATATTATTTCCATATTTGATAGTACTTTTGCACAAGGACACGCTAAAAATAAGAAGAAAAAAACGTAAACAATGCTCTCATATACGGATAACGCACAAGGAGTGTATTGTATTGTGTTTTTTTTGTAATATTGTTTGTAAAAAATAATGTACTTCCGTAGCCTACTCGGAAACAAATCACTGATAGCTAATTAACTAATTAGTGCGTAACGATGAAGTTTTTAGATATGTAAGCCTACTCGCTGCTTGCAGCTATTTCTTTGTATTAAAACTGACCGTTTGTTCACAGTGCATCATGGGTAATACGTATAGTCCTGTCACCACCAAGAATAACAAAAATACTGAGTAATAGGAAATCTTAGATTTTGGCCGACTCCAATGGTGTTCGGGACGCAGCCGGTCACAGCTGTCACTACAGTTCTCCAGGAACAACTGTTAGTGCGATGGTTTCATTAACGCGCCGCACCGTTACCAAGAGCGTTTCGTCCAATTGCACCGCATGACTCACGTCGTCCGTGCTCTGAACCGGCTTGCCGTTAATGCTGATGATCACATCGTGGTTCTTCAGGCCAGCGCTATGGGAAAAAAAGAAAAGTAACACTTTTTACGATACACTCAGATGTGTCATGTTGGAGCCGTAACTTGAGAAGATTGTAGAGTGAAGGAAAAACATGTAGAAAAACCTTGAAATATATATATTTTACAGGAAGAGAGCTGGTATTCTCTTCAGGCGATAGCGGAGGTGTCGGTAATTTAGAAAACTAGTGTTTGCAGTGTTAAAACGGCATCCCTATACGTAAGTTAAGGCATAAAATATCACTTGTTCAAATAACCACAGAGTTCAATTCTGCAGGAAATTCACTGAGGACTCACTGACCTTGTGATCTGGAAGAACAAGTGCTTTTGTCTGTCACTGACAAAATTCATCCATCCAGCCATTTTCTGTACCGCTTTATCCCACACAGGGTTGCGGGGAGCCTGTCTCGGGTCTCGGGGCATGAGGACAGGGTGCCAACCCATCGCAGGGCACGATCTCACACACACAATCTGGAAATGCCAATCAGCCTACAGCGCATGTCTTTGCACTGGAGTATATGAAACCGGAGTACCTGGAGGAAACCCCTGAAGCATTGGGAGAACGTGAAATCTCTGCACACAGGGTGGCGGCGGGATTCGAAACATCAAACTTGGAGCTGCGAGGCAAACAGTGACGTCACACAGCTTTATGAGAGAAACTTTTCCACTTGACTAGGATGGTGTAGATCTTTCCATCACCGTTCTTTAGAATCAAAGGGTGATCATTCAGAACCCCGGGAGATATCTTTACCTCACTTTAACAACCATCTTCTTTTGTTCCTAAGCCTCGCAAATCCCATCACTCAGCAACTTCCTGACAGGCAACGAGTTCGAAATGAATTGCACAATGTTTTGCTCATGTTCAAACGTTTCGTGGCTCCATAAAGCACGCTCAGTCTCCATGTCTCGCTTCCCGCCTTTTTTGTCACGCTGCCAACATTACGGTGCGCAGAGGTGGGATGCTTTCAAGCTGAGAATCGCATAGTAGAAAAGCCCTGTGGCGCACAGTGGGACATTAATTGCATAACGAAGCCGGGTGTGATAGTAGGAGTGTGCGTGGCCTCGGGGTGCTGTGAAGTGTGAAGGAACGAGAGAGGAGTTAGGAAGGCCTGGGCCTGTTTTACTTACCTGGAGGCAGCCGTTCCAGGGATCACCTCGTAGACGTATACTCCTGAGCTGACAGCTGGGAAATCGGGCTCCCTCTCTTTCAGGTTCCTGATTAAACTGCAATCAAAAAAAAAAAAACAAAAGAACATATTTTCTTTGTTATGTAGTTTTTTTTTCTTTGATTGCAGTTTATACAGGATATGTATATGCATACTTCAATGTTACGATTGCTTTTTTAAATCGCTGGAAGCAGCCACTTTTATTCCCTGTTTATTGTCATTGGACACAGTCAGAAAGATTTTTCAATTTGATGTACGTATTTGTGGAAGGTGAATACTGAGCAAAATTTTCTGGAAGCTACTGTAGTAATGAAACAATGCTAGCCCCATAGCATACGAGCACAACAGCTTGTTTTTCAGTGATTCTTTTTGAAATATTTCAATCAAACTCCTTACCTGTTCTTCTTTTTAATGTCTTGGCATGTTGTCTGAAAGTAGTTGAGCGAGTGTTACAGGCTAAAACCTTAGACTCTTCCATGAGCGGTTCTCGTTTGTGAGTTATTTCACAGTATGTTTAAAAAAAAAAAAAAAAAA
>JAFFST010050982.1:32954-45783 GCA_022414735.1 Noturus placidus | reverse complement strand
TATTAGGTTTAGGGGGCAATCACTTTTTCACACAGGGCCATGATGGTTTGGATTTTTTTTCACCTTTAATAATAAACGAATTTACGAATAATTTACGAATGTAGTGAGGTGTGCAGTGATTAGAACATCACCCTTATTAACTACGTGGCCAATGAGCTCTCTTCCTACCATAGTATTCAAGCTTGGGTTTATGCCTCATGGCATGCATCATGGTTGAAAACCCACCCCTTCCTTTCACTGCTGGACATTGAGTTTTGTGGCCAAGTTATTACAAATTGCAGGGTGCTTGTTGTCAAAGACCCTCCTGGTGGCTTTTGTGATCGGATTCTGGGGCTTCTCGGAATGAATGTTCTGAATTGGTATTACCAGGAGCTCTTTGGTCAACATGGTCCTGCTCTCTTTGAGTTGCCTGATGTGTTAACAGCTCCACACTTTTTTTTCACAGGCTCTACGACATTGTTGTGACAATGCTACTCTAACTATTGTAACTCATATTGGTAAGGTACCGGTGCGGGGTCATAGGCATTGTCGCATACCAGGGGGCATATTTAAGTTTGTTCCGGTCATGTGGTCCGAGGAATATTCTAATGGAGCTGTACTTTTTGAGCCTCCTGAGTCTGGGTGGCCTGCTGGGTTGCTGGCTTCTCCGGCCGGAGTGCACGTAAGCTAAGGGACAGCTTATATACCTGTGGTTAATGTTGGAGTGACTGATGTCATGATTTACCCTCGTTCCATGCTTGGCACGTTGAGTAATGTTTATGTGGTGAGTTTTCCCACAGGTATTGCCAAGGTTCAGCCAGTTGTGGCCGTGGTCATGACTCAGGATGCAGAGGTGGGACTTACTGTGCAGGAGCAGGTTGAGGCAGTGGACCTGTCGAGTTTATCACTGGAAGAGCAGGGTCAGGTAAGAACTTTGGTCTACATGTTTCAGTCAGTGTTTTCTACCCAGGAGGAAGGCTTGTATTGTACCAATTTAATTTCTCATTATATTCCCTTGTTGGATGAGACTCCAATTCAGCTGCATTTTATACGGATAGTGCCATCAGAGTACGAGGTGGTAAAGGCCCATTATAAATCAGTTGTTAATAGCTGAGATCATTTGGGAAAGCTGCAGTCCATATGCTTCGATGATTGTGTTGGTCAAAAAGAAAGATGGAAGTCTGCATATGTGCATAGACTACCGCCAACTTAATGCTGGAACTACGAAAAATGCATTTCCTTTGCCTCGAATTGATGAGTCCCTGAACTCCCTGAGTGGTGCTTTTTGCTTCCCAACTCTAGATTTGGCCAGTGGGTATAATCAGGTTCCAGTCACAGAGAAAGATCGGTTTAAGGCAGCTTTCTGTACACTTTTGGACTCTTTGAGTGGAACCGTATGCCCTTTGGCCTGTGTAATGCTCCAGGCACCTTTCAGAAGTTAACTGAGATGTTGTTTGGGGACCAACAGTGCCAATTCTTGCTTTTATATCTGGATGATGTTATTGTATTTTCTTCCTTTGTAGCTCAACATTTGGAGCGCTTTGAGGTAGTCTAGAGTCGGTTAGCATGTGACAGTAATGCTAATACAGAGCTTTGAGATAACGGGTGTCTGCAAACCTTATTTTCTAAATGGCCTATTTACCGCCTTAAAGAGAAGTCCCAAACAGAGATTACAGAGATAAACGAGTCTTAAAACCACTCCTGGATGGCTCGCCATTTGTTGTGTCTAAAATTTAGCCTATTTACCCAAAATTACTCAAAGACTCTTAGAAATTATTCTAGGAAGAAATACTCACATATTCAATTGCAGACTGAGAACAAATAAGACAACAGGCCAGTAGGTAGGAAAAAAAGCAAGAGTCCATTTTATTCGTGCCGTTCAACCCTCCAGAATTCACACGAATGAGAGCTCTCAGTCATGATCCCCAAAAAAACCCAATATAAAGCTCTTATATTTATACTTCCCCTTATCGGGATTTCCCCATAGAACACTACAAGCCCTTTATTGCAATCCCATAGTTTTAGATCTAGCTGGTTTGCTTTTCCATAGAAACATAAACAATCTCAATTTCATAACAAACCAAGGCCTTAATCATGTGAGTGCACTTTGACCCAGATCTTTCGGTATCTCTGGTTTATTTATTTAATTGCTCTACATTTCTGTTTTAAATATGGTTATACCGATTCCATACTTCATGATATCCATATATTATCTTTATAATATTTTATATTCTTATTACTATTCTTTATGTTTTAATTTTCCTTCCTCCCAATATGACCAACTACAGTTCCATTCAATTGGAGTTTGTGGCGCTCAAGTGGGCCATCACTAAGAAGTTTAGGAAGTACCTGCTGAGTCAGAAGTACATTGTCTATACTGATAATAATCCCCTTAGCCACCTGGCATCTGCTAAACTGGGAGCTACTGAACAATGTTGGGCTGCTCAGTTGGCCTCCTTTGATTTTGAAGTTCGGTATTGTTCTGGGAGGAGCAACCGCAACACTGATGCTCTATCTAGACAGAATCAATTTTGTCAGGAGACACGAGAGTGTTTCTTACCAGGGACTGTTATTCCAGCTGTGGTGAGGCAGGCAGTGGAGGCAGAACCGGTAGTAAAGGTTGATCAACTGGTGATCACAGCATTGCCCAGCTTTTCCTGTGAGGACCTGAGTGTGCTACAGAAGGTGGATCCTGATATTCAGAGGGATTTGGTGTATTGGGAGCAGGGGTCATATCCCAGCTTTGCAGAGCATCAGCAACTCTCAAAGTCTGTGTTGACTTTGCTTCGACAATGAGACCGTCTCTTAAAAAAAGATGGAGTCCTTTATCACCGTGTGTCATGCTCTGATTCTACAGTTGATTTTGCCTGTGGCTTTAAAACGTGACATAGTAACCCAGCTGCATCAACACCACGGACATTAGGGTGTTGAACATACTACTGAACTAATACGTCAGCGGTGTTATTGGCCAGGGATGTTTGCAGAGAAGAGACAGTGGTGTCGGGAATACGAGCGATGTCAGCTGGCTGAAGACGCTCAACCATGTGCTTGGGGCTTTATGAGTCATGTCTTGGCCTCCAAGCCTAATGAGATTTTGGCTATTGATTTCACAATGCTGGAGCTTTCTTTTTCTGGGCATGAGAATGTTTTAGTTTTAACAGACGTGTTCAGAAAATATACACTAATTGTCCCGACTAGGGACCAACGGGCTGAGACAGTTGTGCAAGCATTGGTTACGGAGTGGGTTTTTTTTAGGTTCAGGGTACTAGGTCGTATCCACTCTAACCAAGGCCGGAATTTCAAGTCTGCCCTTATGAAACAACTCTGTAGGTCTTATGGGATTGAAAAATCTTGGACAATGCCCTATCATCCAGCTGGTAATGGCCAATGCAAATGGTTTGATCATATGATTTTAGTATGTGCCGCCGTGAGTACTATGTTGTTGGGTCACGGTAGGTAAATCATTTAGTTCTATTTCTCTAGCTAAATCATTTTGCATACTTTCCAAATTGAGGTGGTAACACGTGTCTGTTCTTAGGGTCCTCTATTTTGCATGAGTTAAGGCAGGCTGAGTGAGATGTGTCCCCCTCATTCACAGAGCTATGTTGCTGCTTTGGAGCTGCTTAATTCTTAGTGCTGCTTGCTGCTTTGGGGCTGCTTGATTGGTTTTGCTACTTCATGCTTTGATTTTGTTTGGCTTTGTTTTGTGTTGGTACTGTCACTGAGATCAGTTTTCTTTGATTCAACTGTGTTGTAACAGTCTTTATCAGTTATGCTGATACTGCTATGTGGTAGTACTAATTTTGGTCAGCTTTGGTAAACTTTCTACCTGTAATCAGTTTGAGTGTGGGGTTATCTGTGTTTTTGTGACAGTAAGCTTGTTTTTGTTGTGTCATTCTTTTGTTTGTCTGCTTTGAGCATATTGTAATTGATTTTGTATTTTGTCTCTTCTTGCAGGAACTGAGTGCTTCCTGAGGCTGGGGGGGGGGTGTTTCTTGTCTGCACCTTAGGCTTTACGTAATTAAGGGTAGTTAATACTGCTGTGTTCATTTGTGGTGAATTTTGTGGGTATGATTCTGATTAGTGGGGTGCTTTTCTCTTTTGTATAGCTGGTGCTATACAAAAGCCTCAGGAAGCCTCAGTCCTCCTAGGATTATTGTTAATTTCTTTTTCTTTTTATTTGACCAATGCTTGACTGTGTTGGTTGCTTCTTTTAAAATAATTCGCGGCCAGTCTTTTAACCTCAAAATAAAATGTATTTTTGTGTGGAAACCCATGCCTCTTGCCTGTTCTAAATGGAACGTACTTGTGTGTCCTTATTTGGGTTATTTTCCCCGATTTCTCGGGGTGGCTAAATTGGTACAAACCGAAACAAACAAGCCACATAGCTACCCTTGGTGTAGTTACGAAAACTGAGCCACATTGTTAAAGTGGCGTAGTTAACAGGATCTCTGTAGTATATAAACGATGTGAGCCACATTGCTAAACGTGGTGTAGTATTTATTTTCCCCATTTTCTCGGGGTGGCTTAGTTGGTACAAAGCAAAGCAAGCCACATTGCTACACAGTGCATAATGTTTTACATTGTCAAAATTGCCTTTTGTTTTTATGTTGTGAAGAGTATAAAAATTTCTTTATGTGGGAATTATTGTTGTGGTTTATGTTCACAAGGCCAACTCACTGAAATACACTATTTGTAATGCTGCATATAACTGACAACAAAGGGTTCAGAGGATAAACTACCAATAGGATTTGTTATTAATTTTTTTTAAATATCAGACCACATAACGAGAACTTTACTCAAGTACTCAAGCAAAATATCATGGCAAGGTCATAGAAAGGTACATCACAAAATATTTTAAACATTTTACTATTTATGTTCTAATTTATTCTGGCGTTGAATATATTCAAATGCAGAATGTAGCTGCTTCACTCTCCTTTGCTGCTATGGCTTGTTACTAAAATGTCAGGAATGTTATTACTGTTCTAAATGTTAATAAAATGTTGCATGAGAACCCATCATAACAGTGAACTTCCAGATGTAATTACAAAACCATGCACATGTGGCCTCCTGTTAACATGTGGGTTAGGATAAACTTTACACCCTGACTTAGACAAAACTTTTGTTTAACTCTTGCAGTGTACCCAATCAGTCATTACCCATCTGAGTAAATTACACCCTCTAAATTCCACCCTCACCAGCTGCAGAACTTTAATTATTTAAATTAATAAAGTAATTTTCGAACCCACAGACACCATGTACATGAATATGTCAAGTGTATAGTTTTGAAATAGGTAACAATCTACAGTCATATGTAGAAGGGATAGATTAATAAAGATAAAACAAATCTACCTCATTTTTAGACAGTTTCACTGATTTGTGTGGCTTGTTCTTCCTGTAGAATCCGAGAGATTTTATTGGATCTTTGTCGTCCTTTCCATAGTTTAATTTGACAGGCTGTATTGGATGAAAATAACAATTAGTAAATATGTTTTTAGCATTATGGGAAGGTACAAATGTAAAATTTCCTATATTTCCATATTTCTTCCATGCAACTGTTGCATAGCTGGTGTGCAAACATAATTACTTAATTGTCTGCTGAAACAGTAACATGCATATACAGTGGATTCAGAAAGTATTCAGATCCATTTACTTGTTGCACATTTTATTGTGGATTTGATTTTGAACTGATATAATTACCAGCTCCACCCATCTAACCATATACCTGTAATCACATTTCACATGGCAATCATTCAGCTTATTCAGTGTGTTGAGTGCAGGATGTGCAGGATCCAGGGTAACCCTAGAGTGTTAGGCATTGCATAGGTTTTCAAAGGTAGTTTTTCACTTAGGAGTTAATGATGTATGCCTTCATCAGTCAGCGGTTACTAAGAGTAACCTTGTCTAGGTGTTTGGGTTAGCAAAGGCGATATCCGATGCAGTAATATGCCCCAATTTTTATACAGTGTGGCAATGTAGCTTACAGCAGGTTATGGTTGCTGATGGATGTTCAGGTGGTGCTCCAAAAACAATATGGACTTTATAGATAATTGGAGTAGATTTGAGGCTGGATTGTTAGGGTAGACAGTTAGAAAGCTAGGCAATCTGATTACCCATGTAGATAACAATATAACCATATCAGATCAGTGATTACAATGTTTTACTCGCCTTTGAGAGACCAATCAAATTTGACTAATTTTGATAATCAAATGATCAATATCATCAACTTTTATACTAGATCCCTTACCTACACATTTCCTCAAACAGATACTGCCAAAAGCAGTCAAACCTCTTCGAAAAATAATGAATAGCATAGAATTTTACCATATCATTGGCTATATATTCAGACCCTATATTCAATACTTTGTAGAACAAGTGAACAAAGAACAGGTGAACTCCAACTGAGTTCTAGACACATCTGAAGGATTATTACAGTAAGTAGGCTGCATCTGACCACAGCAGATGGTCTGAATACTTTTGTGAATAAGAGATTTTGTCATTTTGTCATTATAGGTGGGTAAAATAGCACATCCATAACATAAAAGTGTGCAAAGTAACTTTCTGCTCCTCTGTATTTTTATTAGTGTTATAATTAGTGAACTGTAGATACTGCACTTTAATATTTAAATGGTAGGTGTCACGCCTCGACCAGCAGAGGGCGCCACGATATAGACTTTGCCCGGTCATGTGACCTTCTTACGTGGTTACATGCCGGAAGTAGGGAAGAGTCTCGTCAGGTGTGTCCCGTTTAGCCTAGTTATGAGCTCTATTTAAGTTTCTGGTTTTCGGCACTAAGTTGCGCGTTATTGTTTCAATGTTTCGATGTTTTGATGTTTCAGAATGCTTTTGGATGTTTTGGAATGTTTTGAATGTTTGGAAGGATCTGCTTTGGTTTATGTTTATTTTATTTGTTAATAAAAGAACCTGCTCTTGCTATTACTTCCTGCCTCCTCCTCCGATCCGTGACAGAATAACGCGCCGACCAAGGAAGTAGCGAGAGCGTCATGAGGATCGTATTTTTTCAGAAATCCGGGACACGGAGAAGCCCGGATCTTCGGACTGCTGGGATCTGGACCGCATACAAGCGGCACTCGCACAGGTAGAGGGGCAGGCGTCACAGCTTAACTGGATGGAGCAAGCTGGGCTAGGCGCATCAAAGCTCTTTTTGTTGCTCCTGGAAAATTCCACCCATTTAAGGAGGGAAATTGAATATCAGATGGCACAATATCAGCAGCAGCTACAGGCCCAGCCGGAGAATCCCCCACGACCGGTGGACCACGGGGTGCTGCCCACGCCTGTGCCCATGCCGAAGAGCCCCGTTTCAGTCCTGTCTGAACCAGAGGGCCCAGATTCGTCCCCGTCCGAACCAGAGGGCCAAGTTTCGTCCCCGTCCGAACCAGAGTGCCCAGATTCGTCCCCGTCCGACCCAGAGGGCCCAGTTTCAGTCCCGGCCGAGCCCGAGAGCCCCGTTTCAGTCCCGGCCGAGCCTGAGAGATCCGATTCAGCCCCTCAGGAAACAGAAAAACCCTCCTGCACCGCAGCATATGCCGCCCTGTTCCCCTCCTCGGAAGAGGTGGCGTCCTGCGTCCCGGAGTCCCGGCAGGAGGCGGCGTCCTGCGTCCCCAAGCCTTTGAGGGAGGTAAGCCCAGTGACCTCTGCTCTTTTGTGTTCAGGTCCGGCGACGATCCAACCCGGAGCGTACAGAGACCAGGGGAGGAGCGTCCGGTGTTCCTGAGCCTCTCTGGGAGGTGTCCCACGTTCCCGAGCCTCTCTGGGAGGCATCCCGCGCTCCCGAGCCTCTGTGGGAGGCGTCCTGCGCTCCCGAGCCTCTGTGGGAGGCGTTCCGTGCTTCTGAGCCTCTGTGGGAGGTGTCCTGCGCTCCCGAGCCTCTGGGGAAGGCGTCCTGCATTATCGAGCCGCCGACCGCCCAGCAAGAACTGCCTCGGTTCCCGTGGCAGCAAGGGGACATTCTGCCCAGGGGTCCGGGACCCCCCATTGGAGGGGGGTTGAGTGGTGGTGCTCGGGGACCGAGCACCTTTGGAGGGGGGGTTCTGTCACGTCTCGACCAGCAGAGGGCGCCACGATATAGACTTTGCCTGGTCATGTGACCTTCTTACGTGGTTACATGCCGGAAGTAGGGAAGAGTCTCGTCAGGTGTGTCGCGTTTAGCCTAGTTATGAGCTCTATTTAAGTTTCTGGTTTTCGGCACTAAGTTGCACGTTATTGTTTCGATGTTTTGATGTTTCGGAATGCTTTTGGATGTTTTGAATGTTTGGAAGGATCGGCTTTGGTTTATGTTTATTTTATTTGTTAATAAAAGAACCTGCTCTTGCTATTACTTCCTGCCTCCTCCTACGATCCGTGACAGTAGGAAAAAGGGGATGTAAAAATTTTTGTTAAAAAAAGGATTTTTAAAACAGTCCAAAGCTCTCAAACTTTATGACACTGCACATTATAGGTGTTTAATATTATTTTCGTCACTTACCTTGACAATGAAATTGTCTGCATTGACAGATTTATTTTTGATCCAGTCCTGCCATTTCTTAATCAAACACACACACACACACAGTGAGAAAACTCAGCACTTCTATGGACCAAACAATGCTTTTGCATTTGCGCTGAAAAATGAAAACAAAAACAACAAAAACCTGACATCTATGGCTAACTCACTAACTGTCTAATGTACTCTCTTCCTGGATAAAATCAGTAAAACACAAAAATTTGGGAACCTAAAATGGCTTTAGATTTTTAAGTTGATGACCAAAAACAACATAAACCACAAAATCCCACTTACAGGTTTTTTTGTGCCTTTTTGAATACCCTCCAGCCAGTCCGTTACCACTGCCTAGTAACACACACACACACACACACAGGCACGCACGCACACACTCACAAACACACATACACACAAACACACACATATTCCATTCGGCAAGAGATCACATACTACAAAGGGTGAAGTCTGAATTCATTAGTACTATTGCTACATGCTACATTACTTCTTTAATGTCTTCATCTTTGGATATCCGTTTAACACAATTTATCTTCTCAATTATCTAATCCTCATAAAACATTTTCTGAAATTGATGTATGATTTTAATGTAATGAGCAAGTACAGTGAGGGAAATAAGTATTGGACGTGTCAGCATTTTTTTCAGTAAATATATTTCCAATGAGACTATTAACATGAAATTTTCACCAGTTTTAATCAGCATTAACTCAAGAAATCTGAAAATATAAAGAATTCACAACATTAAAGTGCATAAATAGTTATGTGAAATATATTGGAATGACATGGGAAAAAAGTATTGAACACGCTAAGAAAAAGCAGTTCTCCAAGGCAAGGTAAGGCACTGAACCAGCTTCAATCCGTAAGTATTTATACCCCCTATCTGTGCAACTTAATATCATTAATCATTATTAATATTGAAGAAGGATGACTTGAAGGAGGAATCTACAATAATGTATGTTGGAAAAAAAAATGTGTGACTAACTTTCCACTTGTCACTGTCCAAATGTCTCACATCCTTTTTCTTGAATATTTTGCCACCGACAAACTTGTAAATCTTGCGTTTGTCAATTCTCCTAATGATTTTCCTTGCTGTTTTGAGACTGCTCTCTCTTGACCGCATGATTTCCCGAAGAATGTCATCTGAAAAAAGAAAAAAGCTTTACAAGACCAATTCCAGTAGATATAAGATATAAGACATTAATGTCTGACTGGTAATTTATTATTTCAGAGAAATGGAGAATAAACCTGTGAGGTTCAGGTATGTTTTAGGGTCCATAACTGCCTCAGAGATTGTCTTGCCACCCAGCTTAAAGTGACCTTCAGCTGCCACCAGTGCATCAACAATCCTAAAAATACAAGGGGAAAAACAAGATCAAAACAGGTGTGTGTAACTTGATTAAATAAAATGATCATTACTGCTATCACTGGCAACATTATAAAGTTCTGTGTGTGACTACAACTGACATTTGCCTAAATCTCACATGAAAAGTCAATGAGTTTATTTTCCAAGTTAACTCACATTGCTTCTATTGCCACCTTAACCCTGTGCTGGCAGACATTGTAGTGAAGCATGTATCGATTATGGAAGAGTTCGTACATGTTTATCGCTTCCTTAAAGGAAGAAAAGAGGAAAAATAATTATGTTTTAATATCAAATGTCTTTGTGCATAAAAAGATTCATACACTTACAAGATTACCTTATCTCTCATGCAGATGTGCTTTTCATTTTTCTTGTTGGTGCAAACTCGTGCGAACATCACATAGCGCTCATGTGAGAAGTTGCTTTTCATCCCCACATGGTGACAATCTCTGGAAAAGGAAATATAAATACATAGCAGTACCATATCTTTTGTGAAAAAGTAACATTGAATGGCATTAATTAAAACCAAACATGCATTTCACACACACACACACACACACACACACAAAAGAAACATATGCACAAGCCAAACTCACCTACTGAAATAATCCATTTTGTCAACATCAATGCCTGTCTCTTTATTGGCCACAATCTCATACAAGTAGGGCTTTTCCTCATATCTGTTTTTGTTGGATGACTGCATGAGGCAAAGCATGTACAGACAAAAAACAAACAAACAAACAGACAAACAAACAAATGAACAGAAATTGACTGTGAGAGTGATCTTGTAATGAACCTTATACCTATAGACGTTTTGACTCCCAGACACTCCTAGGAAAAGGGTTCTTCTTTAGGTGTTCATTTGATAATTAGGGGTTCTTAGCTTCATTAAAATAGTTATACTTGAAGATCCATCCACCAGAGTTACAACTAAAGAACCCTTAAGGGCTCCTAACTTTCTAAAAAAAAAAAAAAAAATTAAACACAATTTGTATTTTTGTCATATCAAAATAGATGATAGGGCTTAGACAAGTCAAACATGTCAGGAGTTACATTCAAGACTGTCTTCACTGAGTACAAATGAATTTAAAACTGTCCACGTAGACTTTTGCTAAAATGCCTACAATGTTCAGCTTTTTTGATGTAAGAATCATTGGCAGTTCAAAACAATAGAGAAAAGGAATCAGTTTTTTGTGTGCATTGTGTTTATTTTTTTATTTGTAGAAATTAAAGCAGGGCATTGACCCCTTCCTGTTCTTGTAATTGTTCTTTGTGATGCCATTTACATACAGTATACACTATTTGTTTTCACCCTCACTATTTCTGCCCAATTGTGTTCATATGTTTTGCATTGATTAGTCTGCCTTTTGTTTTCTCTGTGTCATTGTTTACTGCAAAATATCATCATATCTTATGTTACTAGTTACTTTGAGTCTGAGCCTTGTCTGTATATATGTATAAATGTATGTACAGTATATATGTAATGTTTTATATATGTATTTTTGTTATCATTACGTTAGTAGAAGATTGTGATCCTTCAATCAGTTCATGGATGAACTCGAAGTCTTCGTCTTCAAATTTTAAACTTTGACCAAGTTCATCATTATAATGTCCACTCTCCATGTTCTTCTTAATGCCATTATTGATCAGCAGGTCAAACATTTTGCTTGATTGTTCTTCATGCTATACAATAATAAAATAAAATAAAATAGAAATTAAAAGAGCAATATAAATCGCTATATCAATATAGCAAGATCAATCAATATTTATTATTTAACTACTGTTTAATGATAAAGTAGCATTTAAATCAAATCTCTTCAAATGATCAAGTAAAACTCTCAGACTGAAAATAAACAGAATATTTGTTTTGATTACAATCACAAAATCCTCACCTTCCAGTTTTTTAAAGCCTTTGTAGTTTCACTTTCCCCTGTTTCTGAAACCTTGTTGGGAAGAAAACAAAAACAGCAAAAATAAAAGAAATAACTCTATATTAAACCAAGGTCTTGCATTCATCTTAGTTATTTAAATGAAATAATCAAATTTAATCTGGTGGTAATTTTAAAGTTACGCAAATTATTCAGTTACCAATTTCTCTGCTATCTCCTTCAAGACTTCTTCAAATAAATGTGAGAACGGGCCATGACCTTCATAAAAAACAGACTTTACAGATCAATTAATAATTTCACAATTATATCAGTTATAGATATATACAGTACATGTTACAAAACAGTCAAATGGACAATATTTGTGTTACAATTTGTTGTTCCCATGGTGACAAATGCATTGCAGTTGCACTTGTGTTTCTCTTTGAGACCTGTTTTAGTCTAGCCCTGTCTCCACCTCATCCTGTCAATATATATATTTTTTTCTGATAGCATTCACTAGTTCTGTGTTAGTCCCTTTCTTTATTTCTAATAATTTGTTTTTCTTTCACTGAAGAAAAATGTATTTGCAGAAATAAAGGCCTATGCAGGCACTGTTGAGAAAAGGACACTATTGTAATGAGGTACAACAGCATCAGTTACACTTCCTGCTGTCAAATCACAGCAAACCAGTGCAGCAAAAATGGTAAAAGACCTCTGACAGTGAATAGATCACCTCCAAAAAAGACCTGATAAACACAACTGCAAAGGAAAATACTCCTGCATCAGCAAACTTAAAGAGAGTAACCAACTGACAGCTGAGCTGGAAGCAAAACTGGAAGCTTGTAAGGGTATGTCTTATTGTTATTTTAATGGCCATCTCATTATTTTTATTAAAATGACATTTAACTTTCATTATTATAGGTGTTTTATGAACCTATTCAATTATAGAATGGTACACTATTCTGCTAAGCTTGAGATCAAAAGTCTAAGGCCATTGCAAACTGTCTGTGAAATTTGGCAAAATCCTTAAGAAGAAAGATAATATACAGTGGTGTGAAAAAGTGTTTGCCCCCTTCCTCATTTCCTGTTCCTTTGCATGTTTGTCACACT
>JAFFST010050979.1:92197-103186 GCA_022414735.1 Noturus placidus | reverse complement strand
CACATACACACACACACACACATGAGGAATTTTTATTTTAGTGCATCGCTCAAACGTTACCCAGCAGGACCTTTAAGTCATCTGCCCCACATTTTTCCCCAAAGGTACCTGGGCCTCTGAGAACAGGTAGAGGTCTGATGTGCTGCAAAACCTTTAAAATGCCTTTCAGATCTAAACGCAGACCGACGTTCCAAAAGCAGAATATTTTGCGGGGAAAAAAACAAAAACCCACAAAGCTGTTTTCTTTGGCTTCCCCAAATTTAACAAGGTTAATGATAAAGACATCTGTAACAATAACGAGAGCGCATATTCATACATCATAAAATGCACTTCCCCTTTATGTATTTTCTTATGTGTGCCTGGATTGAATGACCGCTTCATAATTAATAAAACAAAACATGGTTTTGGTGGTTCAGATGGCTACCTGTCAGGCCAGTGTTTGTACAACTGCAGGGCAAACGCGCCTGGCCAGCAGTGAGAATGACAAGCATCCATTCCTGATATACAGAGCTAGAGCTAATGCTACGCTTCACTTGCTCAGGCTCCCGGGGGGGAAAGTCCGTGACGGATATGCCCGGGAAAGACTTTCCATATCTGGTCCTGTGCGCCAAGACGAAATGGGGAACAGATTAAATCCTTAAGAATAAAACTGGGCCAAGGCTGGAAGGGGGCAATCAGAGTCTAAGTGGACCTGCACGAGTTTATATAAGGATACAAACTGGCATTTACTGATGTTTAAACTCAGAAAAACGGCCAAGACTTCACGCTCAGTGGCAAATCTTCAACTCGTATGTCTCTCCTCGATACATCAAACGATTAACAGTGAGACTGAAAGCACAGCATAAACACCGATTCTGACATACTCGTGTAGATTAGCGCGTCAGGGCTACGGAAATGGTTGTCAGTCCATATCTAGACTTCCGTTTCATTCCTCACCGACCCTTGGGAACACGGGACACGCGGGAAAATAAAGACACAGAAGAGACGAGCAGGTACAATGGAGAAAGGAAGCACCGAGCTGTGTGAGGGGGGTTAATGATGCTCATTGGTCACTGATATATGGTGCCTAAAGTGAGGCCGGGGTCTCCAAGCTCCATTAAGAGCACACAGCAGGGACCTAGAGGAGGTTTGGGACTCAGAGCTACCATACAAATGTGGGGAAATTATATATATATATATATATATATAATATATATTATATATATATATATATACATACACACACACACATATACACACACAACCAGTGGATGTGGAAGAGATACAGCAGGGGTCATCAATTGTGAAATAGTGCTTCTTCTTTTTACCTTAAAGCCACCTGATTCACTCACCTGTTAACTAACAGCTCAATCTCCTAGTAGACAAATCCCCAACCTGCTGGATACTGACTGGAACTGATCACCCTTGGTGGACTTTACGTCTATTTAACATATACTCATTTGGCTGATGCATTCATCTAAAATGCAATACACTGAAAACTGATTTACGGGGTGGTTGTGGATCAGGTGGTAGAGTGGGTTGTCCACTAATCGTAGGGTCGGCGGTTCGATTTCTGGCCCACGTGACTCCACATACTGAAGTGTCCTTGGGCGAGACACTGAACCCCAAGTTACCCCCGATGGCAAGCTAGCACCTTGCATGGCAGCTCTGCTACCATTGGTGCGTGTGTGTGTGTGTGTGTGTGTGTGAATGAGACACAGAGTAAAGCGCTTTGGATAAAAGTGCTATTTAAGTGCGCCATGTGCCATTTAATAACACGTCTGTTTGGCATGGCTTGATATATGCTAAATGCAGTGCGGTATCTACAGTATGCAAACAGAAGACTCTCCGCACATGGTGTGATTACTACAGCCTGAAACCGGCTTTGGGAACGGTGACTGTGTGTGTAAGTACATACGAATGAAGGGCAGCTTCAGTGAGCTGTTGCATTGACTAATTACTCTTAACAACATGAAAAAAATGAAAAGTTTATCAAAAGTTATGGATTACTTTAAAAGAAGAAGAAGAAAAAACCCACCAAAAAGTCTTAATATTGAGAAAGTTCCTGAAAGTTATCCTGAAAATTAAAATTCTGATCAACTTTTTAGACTTGGTAAGTTACTCATTCTTCTGTCAAGTGCGTCACATGAATTCTTATATACGGATTTAAAAAAAATTAAATGTATAAATCATATTCTCTTCTCATTACTTTAATTCTATTTTCGACTATATGTTAATAATCTTTTTTTTCTTCTTATGTCCGGACATCCTAATTTGTTCTTTTAATACCCCCCCACAGCAACGACTGTGTCACGGTGTTAGCCTGGATCTCTTGGAAATCTGAACCCGCCACGGCTATTGAGAACAATCTGCACATGCGAAACCCTCATTAGCATACTGTTTTCTCCCCGACGTCGGAAGTGATGCGATTACCCTATTTACACAAATTATTCTTTGTAAATAGCCTACAAGACCCCCCACTAACTACACATGTGACTTGTAAGCAAATTAGTACTCGGTATTTATGATCTTTGTAAATGTTTCCACCAACTGAACATGATAATAAATACACACTATAAATATAGGAATGAGATCTGATCGTAACTGTGAAATTCGAAAGGAAAAAATAAAAAAAACATCCTAAAATGTTTATTAATCCAACAGAATGCTGGAAGTTTGAGGTTAATTACGGTAAAGCTGAACATCCGTCTGATGGAAACAAACGGGCTCTTTTGTTAGACACTGATTAAGACCAGAGTTCAGGCATAAATGACTTTCAAAGGAGAATTTCCACTGACAATGTAATTTATTCTAAGATTAGTCCAAGACCTCGACGCGTGAGGGGAGCTAGAGAGAACACGCAGCGAGGCGGCTGCCGCTTTTCCCCACTTTACTATGTCTACTTAGTAAAGATCCTCTGAAAAAACAGAGCAGTAAAGATAACACGGAGCTTTAGATAAGAAGGAGGTATCTGTCTCATTATCTGTCTTCCAAACAGGTTTCCTTTCTCAGCCTTGACCCAAAACCCCGTGGTAGGGAGAGGAGGAGGAGGAGGAGGAGAGAATAATGGGCAGCGGAGCAGTAAGAGAGGATGTTTTTTGGTGTTATCCTAGTGGATTCTTATCGGGTGTTAAAACACCGTTACTGCTAGGGTGCTCTCTGAGCTCCAGATAAACAGCAGCTGGATTATAATGAGCGCAGAAAGAACTCAACTCTCTCACCAGAGGACGAACTAGTACTAGAGAGAGATGGCTTGAACATGCGTCGAGAAATCCTTCTTTTGTACTACACACAAACATCCAAAATCTCCAACATGACTGGTTCCTTATGCTCTTCCAACCGTCGTCCTCATGCTGCTCATCATGTCTAACCTTCGACCCCTTCATCTGTCCTTGTGGTCCTGACTTACATTTGTCTTTCCACCTCACTTCCCCTTCATACTGCCCCAGAGAGAGTGAAAGCAAGGAGGAGAAAAAGAGAGACATGGATATAAATTAGGCTGTGAGCTGAGTACTCCCCTGGCATGGTGGTTAAATCAGAGGGATAAAGATGATGGCCATGGGCAAGCCCTGTCCTTGGCTGGATCCAGACTGAGTTTCCATCAGTGCCAGGATGGAGTTGGGGAAAAGAGAGGGGGGGGGGGGGGACTAGGGGCTAGGTCTAAAATCTGCAGATCTGCTAAAGCAATCAAAATCTCTTTCAATAAATCTGCATAAAGTAAAGAAAAAGATGACAGACTTTCCCCTAAATGTGACAAGTATAAAAGAAATGATTCTCTGAGTGGGAAATGGTGCTTTTCACTTCAGCAAAATTAGACACTCGTTTTAAAGGAGGGGGCATTTAACTGTGTAAATTGCTTGCTTTTAAGAAAATCCCCCCGCAAGCTTCGGGTGCCCCTTCAATAAACCGAGATGAGGTCACTGCAATCTTCCCTCGTTCTGTTGAAATCCCCTCTCCCCAAGCCAGAGCGCTAATGCTCCCCAACGGAGTTCCCTTTCTAGCGCCGGAGTGGAATTTCTCCCGACAGTCTGACGGTACGAGGGGTTAAAGGTGAAGGTGTGCACTCTACTGGAGTGGACAGATTGTTACTACACAGTATGCGTACGGACAAGGATTGCAATGAATTTCATAAAGAATCCCCAAATTAAAAACGCATCTTCTGTCTGTAGCAGGACCAGGTTAGCTGTAATGTTATAATATACACAGAGGCCTGGATTTCTTAAGGTAGTAAGACCCTTTTCAGGGTCACGGAGGAACCTGGAGTCTATCCCAGGAGGCATCGGGTACAAGGCGGGGTACACCCTGGATAGAGTGCCAATCCATCACAGGGTACAATCACATACACACTCACACACAGATTCATACACTACGGACACTTTAGACACGCCAATCAGCCTACCATGCCCGACACACGGGTAGTATTCATTTGTGTGTGAAATCAGATCAATTGAGAGATTTACAAGGAATACTTGCATCATTTCTTGGGCAGTGGAGGGGACGATATGTAAAAATAATTTTCCTTCAAATGGATGCATCATTAAAGTGTGTTCATCATTGAAGTGTGTTCAAAAGCCTTCTGATTATTTCAGTATAATTTTAGTAAATAAAACGGGTCATTTGGTCTTTAATACCTGCCCTTCATTCGTGTTAATGTGTACACACACACATCGTTCCTGAAGAGACTTTCAGGTTTAGCGAATCTCACTGTGGGGGTTAATTATACATTTTTAGGTAGAAACGCCCCCAATCTGCATATTCATTAAGGCAAATGGGTAAAGACAACACTGCTATCGTGTGAAAGACACAATCCTGTTGTGTTTTTCAGGTTTGCGTATGTCTGGGACATTCATTTAATTTCTTCTCATTAAAGAATGGACATTTTAAATAAAAGATTTCTCAACTCTGCTATGCAGGGTGATGCATCTTTTCCACTAAATTTTTACTCCTCTGTCTATTTTTAAACTGCGCATTGGACACTAAACTCAATGACACTACCTATAAGAAAAGAATGGACTCGGTTGAGACTGGACTTTGCCCTAAACGGTGAAGGGTTGTGGTTGTTGCACTAAACAGGACCGACCGCATCTGATTGGAAATGCCTGGAGAATGAGGTTCAGGCTGAACTGTGCAGCCCATCAATCAAGTCTAATTGTGTTTCTGGGCTAATGTGGCCAGGAGTGGACGCACAAGTTGCACCCGATGCCAACCACAATGCTGGATGAGGTCAAACAGTTTTGGTGTGCTGAATTTCGAACACAATCACAACCAAAAGCCTAGTTTGCAATAACTTTAGCACACATGCCCACCACAACATGATGAAAGTCCGCTTTAACATTTTTTTGCTGATTCTCAGTCTGAGCTGAAGGCATATGTTTGCGTCTATGATTGCGAGTAAGCATTTTTCAGCCCTGAGGTAACTTGTTCGAAACTCAACAGCGCTCAATGCGGATTCGAAATGGTTTGGTTTTCAAGCTCTGCCCCGGACCAAACGACGTATTTCTCCGACCCGACTTGCAAATGTTTACTTGTACTGTTCTAAAACTGGTGTAGTTTAAATCCAGATGGATAACAGTTTGGATTGGACTACAATCAAAGCCAGGAGTTAAATGATAAGAATGACAGACCCACAAAGAGAAAAGAGGTAGGAGGGATATATATATATATATATATATATATATATATATATTCTCAGAGTTGAAGAACATCATTTAATCAAGGAGATCTTACGTGATCGCACAGGATGCGCAAAGATAGTGTTTTCTTCATGCAGTCTGGAAAGGTGAAAGGTTTTAAAACAGTTTTCCCCGTGACCTGACGTCCCAACCTTTAGTGCTCCTTTTTATTAAAAAAAAAAAAAAAAAAAAACACGTTTCCAGTGCCAACCAGAAGAGGAATGTAGGCACGATGTTGAGACATCGTAGTCAAACGCGGTCGTAAACAAAACTCCTCATTTTGCTTTAATGCCAGCATGCACTCGAGCCTCAACACCGCCAAGTGTTGTGTAGTCTAAACACGTGCTTCAGTGGAAGAGATCAGCCTCAAGGGAAATCTGAGCTTTTGTACAACGGTGTTACTAATCAATACCACACATTTGCTTAAATTTAAATACAGACATAGAAGTAGCACCGAATCTTGAATATTGAACGCTTCCAGTTGTTTGTTATAATTTGAGGAAAATGGGGCGGCTGTGGCTCAGTCGGTAGAGCGGGTTGTCCGCTAATCGTGGGGTTGGTGGTTCGAATCCCGGCCCGGGTGATCCCATGCCGAAGTGTCCTTGGGCAAGACACTGAACTTTAAGTTGCCCCCGATGGCAAGCTAGCACCTTGCATGGCAGCTCTGCTACCATTGGTGTGAGTGTGCTCTCATTTGTAAGTCGCTTTGGATAAAAGCGTCTGCTAAATGAATAAATGTAAATGTAAAATAAGTTCCCGAATTTGTCTCAATGTGGTCTCGGACCCCACCGTATATCACGGCGAACGTGTATCTGCTACAGTAGTGGAATTGATCTCTGCAGCACTTGTAGTGCACGTGTTTTCCATACAGTAAAGATGTGCTTAAACTATTAAAGGTTATTTCAAAACACACAAACTAGACGGGATGTTAGTGAAATGTCACGATTCTTTTCTTTCCTGGTCTCGAAAACTAGATTTCTAGATTCTTCTGAGTATTTGTGGAGCGTTTTAGTGACTAGTGATTAATGCTTGTTATCAAATACAAATACAAAAGGACACGCTTTGGACTGATTAAGACTGATCATAAGTGCTGACAGAGCAGCATCGGCTTCTCTTCCTGCCAATGATCAGCTCCTCACTCTGCAGACGTTCCTGCACTGCTAGTAGCTCTTTAAAAGAACTTAACAGCTCACTTCACATGTGTAAAAATCCATTACTCCAACCATGGAGGTCCATAAATGTCTTCTCTTAAGTCGGCCTAATGGTTTTTATTAAAATGATAGGCCCTGTGTGTGCTTTGGCGCAGCTAGTACGGCTGCTGACAGGCTAAGCCAAGGACAGCAAAAACCTGAGACAAAACTCGAGCGAAGGTGGGGAATTGGTGAAAAGATCTAATGTGACATTTTCCATGTTGAGCTCGGCTTGAAAGAGCCATCAGAGCTATCGAGATGTGAAGTGGATGTGAAGTCGGTTGTTCAGAACAGACAGCCGATCGTTTCCGACCACACACTGACACCTTCGTCTGATTACAAACCTCGGGATATTTTTTTTACTGGTTTTACACCAAATCTCTGACGAGTTCACGCTCTCCTTTAATAAGGAATAAGAAGTGCTGATTTGGGCTTGGTGGCACACACGGCTCAGCGACGGTGAGTTTAAAGACAAAAACGTTACACGATCTTGACCCCTCTTGTTAGCGTTTCATCTGTTTGCAGATATTTTTACATCAGTGAAAATAAGTTTGTAATATAATGCATGGTTCGCCGCGGCCTTGTTCTGCCATGTTTACTCCCATTTCCTGCCTGTTTAAATTAGCCTGCATTTACGCTGCCCAGGATTCATGGGCCTGTCAGCCAGCAGCTGGCCACAACAGGCATCCGGCAGCAGACTACGCTGGGAACGGTCACATATCTACTAGCACCGCTCGCGACCGCTTGGCCGGGGTGCCACTTTCACACCGCGGTTTTATTTATTCATTTCGAGCAACGACAAAGCGAAATAAATCAACTTAGAACGACGTAGAAAACCGTACGTTTACAGCTTGTACAGTGAAACACTCTCCATTAAGCTGTTTGAAGTACATGCAGTGAATTGAAAAGCTCTGGCAGGAGAAGCTCTGTTGGCTGTCGTGACGCTGATATCCATCAGATTTCTCTCTGGCCCTGTGTGATGTTTGATAAACGGTAAGGAACCTTATTCACTTAAACGCCTTTTCCTGATTTGATCAAAGTAAACAAAATGGATACGCAGCTCCGACTTGTCCAAACCGACTTGACGAACAGCCGCGTGTGTGTGTGTGTGTGTATGTGTGTACGAGAATGTGAGTGAGGAAGAGTGAAAGAGATCGATAAATAGATAGCAGGAGAGAAGGGAAACAGATATAGGTTATTTCGACTAGAAACATCACATCATCTAACATCAGCCCCCAGTATTTTCAGTATTACGCGCAGTGAAGGGAAATTGTTTGTACATCTTTAAAAGAAAATGCAGAAGAAATGTAGTCATTTATACCAAACGTATTTAACAGACACTGTTAAATAAAACAGTGGGGAAAAGTTAGAGTGTATAACAGGGTACAGGTTGGCATCTCCGCTGCTGAAAGTGATATAAATATTCTCTAATACATTGCAGGCTCAGCCTTTGCCTCTGGCTTTAGAACCGTCTCCAGAGACGATTTACCCCACTTCAGGGTTAAGACTATGCTGTGTGTGTTTGGCTTCCACGTCTTGGCAGATGCGTTCTTTTGCTTCTTTCGTGTAACCCTGCTTTATATCCCCTGGTTTTGTTATCGTCTTGTTCTTCAGACTCTTTGCTGATTCTTTCTGGCTTTTTTCCACCTCCAACCTCTTTCGTATCTTCCGAGCCACTTTTGGATCCTCTCATTTGTAATATTTCCCCCCATGTTCATTTGAGGCAGGTTAAACCCGTTTGCGGATTTATTTTTCCACCATAAAAAGACCTTGGGGTGGGGGGTTCCACTTTTGCACTCCATTTGTACAGGCTTCATCAGTGGCACGATTTTGGCAAAGCGCTTATCAAAGATATTCTGACTTTAAGTGAGGTGTGATCAACATTACAAAAAAAAAAAAAAAAAAAAAAAAGAACGAATTTCCTTGTGAGTCACTGACTGGATGACAAGTTCATATATGACCTCGCATTCCCTAAATCCTTAAAACCTTATTAGATTTACTATGTACACACAGGTTTTGTTTTGGTTTCACTACAATTAATTCCTGATTTGACAGAAAGGCAAGTCGGGGAGCTTATCATCTTGGCAGGACCTCTGGGTCACTGTATGGATGAAAAACCTTCCTCGTTGAAACAAACGCAACATCCTGTAAAAAATAAATAAATAAATAAATAAATACATGTAGAGCAGCAGGGAGAGAAAAGAGGCGGCATGGAGAATGAGGTCATGAAACCAGCACTGACCACAACAGAGGATGAGCAGGTAGTCTGGCTGTGAAGAGTCTGCCAGAGGGTGTGAAATAAATGGTGGGGCGTGAGCTTGTAAAAAACGTGCGTGTATATATATATATATATATATATGTGTGTGTGTGTGTTTAAATGTACTGTCTGGATCCGACTGAAGAAATCCTCTAACCACTTGCATTATTTATGTTTTTATTTTGAAATCTAAAGCATACATGTTCAAACAGTGTTACCAGAATATAAGGGGTGGGGAAAGTCAGGAAGGCTGTAATTACAACCCAGTTCACTTAAAAACGTTTTATACGTGTCTAAAGTAAACATATATAAAGTGGGAGTGTGGGATTCGACTGCAAACTCTATTACAGTCCACAAAAGAAATGGGCACAGTGCATTAAAAAGCGTTCTGTGGAAGAGACTGCGTTTTCACTTGACTTGACTCCGTGTGTCTCGGGGTGCTGGTGTGGACTCGAATGTCGACTAAGAGTGCGTCTGCGTTGAGAAAATGCAAAACACTTTTTGGTGTGAAAGAGTCTCTAAAAACATGTGAGATCCTATTCCAAGAATAAAACACATGAAGGTGTGCGACATTTAAGGTTGTGTAACATCAGTTCATGTTATCACTTGCGTTATAGCAGCTATAAACAGCCTTCCCTCCTCACCAGTCTGTCTTTTCTCTCATGAAGACAAAAATACACACAGCTGGTCATGTCACCAAGTTCCTCTGTCCTGTGACGAAGAACAGCTTCAGCTTTAACTGACTGTTATAAAGCGCTGACACTGGAGACTCCTTCTAAAAATGCTAAATAAACTTCTCCTCAAAGAAAACATGATCAATACTCAGTGTTTTCTGTTTATGTGAAGTGTCTTCCATATATAAAACGCAATGTAAGGGTGTTAATATGAGGTCATTAATATAAACCCTCAGCTGGTACTACTGTCAGAGCTGTTCAGAAGCCTCATCAACACTTTCTGACCAATCAGAATGGAGAATTTAATAATATAGGTTTTTAAATCCAGGTGAATGCATGGATATATGTATGAAAAATGGGTTCAGAACTCAGCTCCTAAACACCACTTGACTCAAAGTGCCTATCAGAGTTCTTTCTTCTGAGGTATCTGTAATGTGGGATAAGAAACTTCATGAGGGAATTTCAACAGATCAGAAGACGGAGGATAAATTGCGACTCCATGCAGGTCCAAGCACTCTGCTATCTGATTTCCCTTATGTCATGAAGCAGATAGCGATCTTCAATATCACTGCAGTGTACAGTAATAAAGCATAATAAAGGAAGGAGAGTAAGCCGACAGACAGGAGGGATGACTTCCAAATATGTAGATGAGGAGAGAGGTCAAGGAAGATATCAGTCAGACAATCCCATGAAAGCTCGTATCTCTTCCAATCCCACATCTGAGACTGATTCTGCTATTAGAGGAAGACTTCGAATTCGAACAGCAGAATCTCACCCTAGGTTACATGCCTTGAACTGTACATATGGTATGCACATGCACAGTATCGAACACACCAAATGCTTTAGATCCATTTGGTATGGAGAATGTTATATGATATATGTGTGCATTTTTAAAGTGTCCGACTCGGCAGAAAATGAAATATTCATGATCTCTCAGTTTTGGACAGGGCCAAATGAGAACTGGCAGGTGTGTCTGAGGGACAAGGTGTGAGAGGTGGTGAGCGCTCAGCATGATGCCACATTTCTGTAGAACTATGCTTCGTTTTTACACGATTCCCCACTGAAAAAGATCTTATTGAGGGGGTTGCACAAATTAGACTGATCACCAAAACCAGCAGCAGATCCCTTACCATCAGTGGGAATGAGAGCTTCCTGCAACAGTTTTTATTTTTATATATATATATATATATATATATATATATATATATATATATACA
>JAFFST010050979.1:48758-64257 GCA_022414735.1 Noturus placidus | reverse complement strand
GGGGGGGGGGGACTTAAAGAGGAGAAAGGGAGAGGATTTTTACAAGAATAGGAATAAAACTCTTGAAGTTTAAAACCCACACATGTTCTGTCACGGAGACAACACACACACACACACACACACACACACACACACATTACAGTGTTGCTGTGCCAGAGTAAATAGGTCTGGGGAGCTCTGTGGACAATAGTGGTGGACAGAGACCTGGGTTAAATCTGTGTGTGGAGCTGAAGAGACTCTAACTCTACGCCGTGACCCAGAACAGTAGTGGACATGGAGGACAGGAAGCTGATCTGCTTCTCTCTGCACACATCAATCAGAGCAGGGGAGAAAGCAGGGTTTCATGCAGAAGACAGTGATTCATGCATCTGGAAACCATCCTGCTGTGAGAGAAGCACTTTAATGGTCTATTTATTTGATCCGGGGAGGGCGGGAGGACGGGCATGAGGCATGGCACACAAAGACAGGCCTCAATCTGTCCTCAATGTGGACACCGTGAGACTGAGAGGAGCAGGAACTAAAACATTTATCCTACCTGCACGTGTTCGACGCTGCGTTTGGCTATGAGCGAAATGAACTCCACTTCTCGGTCTTTGTACAAAAAGCCGGCTACAAGCTTTTACTCTTTCAACATGGTCACAGCCAAAACAGCTTCTTCCTGGTTAATTTGGCTCTCGAGGACAAAAGGGGGAGGGGAAAAAAAAAGAAAAAAAAAAAACCAAACACAGCTACACTATTCTAATCTTTAATCTATACAAACCTGTGAATACGAGCGTCATCAGGGCTCCACATTACCTCATCCACACACCTGTCGGAGTCAGGCCATTATAATCACTGCAAACCTGACAAACCGTCTCGCTCAATCACTCGCGTTCTCACACACACACACACACACACACACACAGGATACGAGACTGACACGACGACCGCATCCTCCTTTATGAAGGATTTACACATCTTACTCACTGCTTGTTTACAGGAAAGAAACGGTTAAAAAGAGAGTGAGAGACCTTTATTGAGAAAGCTTAATCAAATATCACTTTTTTTAAAAAAAGAACATGGAAAACATTACTTCACATATTTACTTCACAACAGAAACACAAAATGATAAAAAAATCCTCCAAAAAAAGAAGAAAAACTGAAAACAATCCACTAATCCAGTGTTAAAAAGTAATAACTAATAATTCAAGAAAGAAAGAAATTGGAGGGAAGAAAAAAGAGGCAGAGACAGAGAGAAAGACGGATGGAGAGAAAGAAAAAAAAAAGAGCATGAGAAGGGGGGGGCAGATGGAAAGAGAAAGACAGAAAAAGACGAAAAAAAGAACGAGAGATCTCGAGAGAGAGTGAGAGCTCTCTCGAGAGAGAGAGAGCGCGAGAGAGAGTGAGAGCTCTCTCGAGAGAGAGAGAGAGCGCGAGAGAGATCTCTCGAGAGAGAGAGAGAGAGCGAGAGAGATCTCTCTCTCGAGAGAGAGAGAGAGCGCGAGAGAGGTCTCTCGAGAGAGAGAGAGAGCGCGAGAGAGGTCTCTCTCGAGAGAGAGAGAGCGCGAGAGATCTCTCGAGAGAGAGAGAGCGCGAGAGAGTCTCTCTCTCGAGAGAGAGCGCGAGAGATCTCTCTCTCGAGAGAGAGCGCGAGAGATCTCTCTCGAGAGAGAGAGCGCGAGAGATCTCTCGAGAGAGAGAGAGATCGCGAGAGAGAGAGATCGCGAGAGATCGCAAGAGAGAGATCGCAAGAGAGAGAGTGAGATCTCGAGAGAGAAAGGGCGAGAGAGATCTCGAGAGAGATCTCGAGAGAGAAAGAGTGAGAGAGAGAGCGCGAGAGATCAGTGTTTCCTGTGGTATGAATAAGTGAAAGCCTGCTGATCGTTTCAGAAGCTTCACAGGATTAAAGACTGTACTATGAGCTTCAACACACCACGGGGACGTTGTCTTAAAGCAGTGTTCACACTTAAACCCGGGACATTCCCAGTACACTCGTACCCTTCCTGATCTGCGTCACATTTCTAACACTACTTTACTGGGATAACGTATCCACACTTGCCAGGAAAGTTCTGCTAAACAGGACGTGACCTTTCTCTCTGGTACTACAAAACTGCGATGTCGGAGTCTGCTGGAGGTTCGGATCACGACTGGCGCTCGTTCTGAACTTCGCTGTGACGCCGATTTGACAGATAACTTCATCAGACACGAACGGCTAACGGCTCGATTTCTTTAACAACTCGGAATTTCTCCTTTGTTGGCACTAATGTGTTACACCAGCTGTGTCTTAAGGTGCCAGCACACACACACACCCCCTCCTGATAATTAGATTACCACATCAATTTCTTTGACCCCTTGCTGCTTAACGACCGTTAAACTATGCATAAAGGCATAGGGGTATTACTGCTAACAGGGCATTGGTTAACCTTGGGGGGGGGTTTGTAACACCACAGTTTCCCCTCAATCCTTCAATATATTCTCCTTCCATAACCAGGTGACTAATGCATCATTAAGAAATGAAGTTGCTCCACTGACAGCTCGGGTTATACAAGGGGTCAGGAAGTCGCACAGACTTCTTCTATACCCGGTATCGTATTCATCCGACCTCACAGGCAACACTGATCTCGACACACAGAGCTTCTCAGCCTGACCGAACATTCTCTGGATATGTAAAAAAAAAAAAAAAAAAACCCTGTCGTTATGAATCTAGAAATGACTCAGGAACATATGCAGTCGTATCAGCAGATCTGCCACACGGCTCATATCTGATCATCGCTTCAGAGTGAAGTAGAAAGAGGAAGATCTCGTTCTATAATAATACCCAGGCACTGAGAGCTTCCTCATCTCTAGACGGAAGAGTCAGGGGTGTAAGGGTTCGAACCCAACACACAAGGCGGTGAAGAAAACATGTTCAACTACATATACATGATCTTATATTTTATTTATAGGGTGCATACAGGTGAAAAATTACATCTATATGTGGTGAAATACTTCTTCTTGGTACTTTCATTGGTTCCTGACTTTTCAGACACACATACATATATTATATCCCATAATTGTTGTTCTTTTTAGAAAAGTATTTAAGAGCGAGGTTTCTATACAGTCTCTTACACTGTCCATATTTATTTAGCGCGAGTCCAGAGGGAATGTTTTGCGGTGACAAGCAGCTTGAGAACCAACCGAGTCAGGACCCTCGAGGAGATCGGCGGTAAAAGACGAAAAATGCACTTTACACGGTATTTTGAAAAAGTCCACAGTGAGATAACCATCAGATAGTGATGATATACAGAGGAAAGAAAAAAGAAAGAGAAGCCATTTCCTTTCTCCTTTCTGTAGAAAAACCAAGAAGCGACTGGGTTAAAAGCCGAACCCAGTCATACAAAAAGAAGAGATGTCCAAGCTGTGTGTGAGGACCAGAGTACAATCGCGCTCAAACATATACCATCTTTCTATTAATAGAAAGTGCTGCGATATGGTTACGCTGTAGTGCATTTACTGTGCAGCTGTGTGAGGAAACATATTAGATACAAGAGAATGGAAAGTAATACAACAACCTACCATGGAAATGTCACAAGGGTTCTCGGGCTCATAACATTAGGATATTAGGATTCACTGAAGCTAGAATGTATTCAGGTTTTGCAAATCCGAAGATCGTTAGTCAGTTATCGCTGTTATAAGTTTGAATCCAGTCAGGAGACTAAAAAGATTCTCCACCAGACAGCGTGGTACGGTAACAGATGTGATAACCCACAGTCCAGTCGGTTCCACTGCCAAGTATCACAATTTGGTTAACGTTTAGTACCAGTGGTACCAAACAAACAATATTTGGGTGGAGCTACAATTAGTGCAGGCCACGGATTGGTCAAATGCAATCATCATCAGTGAGTGTGACAGACATTAAACGAAAACTAGAAAGCTAGCTGTGACTAAATTCACAGTAGTAAAGTCTGCCCGCTCGGCAGCCATCTTGGGAATGATCCCAAGTAGGTTACATCACGTATTTGATGATCGTGTCGTAAGTTGACACGTTGTGCTCTTTAGTTACGCTGTAATGGCGGACTTTAACATGTCGCAAGTCTCCTAGTATTCAGTCACCGATCAAGACAAATTTCACCAGCAGTTGGTTCTTCTCACTTGAGGCCCAACATTGAAAGCTGATTGGCCAAGAGATTTAAAACAAAAAAAAAACATGTGACTGAGCACTTTGGAAGCCCTGAAGTGAAGAAAATACTGACCGCCAGCTGGGAGCAATACTTCAACAATGCTCCTGTCAGCCATCTAATGCCACACCTATTCTAAACATGACCATCTCAGAGATACTCAAAAAAACAACAAGTCTGGCACCACAAACATCAGGATACAATAAACGTCTACGTTGAAGAATAATGAACTAATAAAACGAATCAAGAAGGACGACGACAGACGAAGGTGCGACCATAGACGTGAGGATGACTCGACTGAAAATAAACACGGAAAAGACGCAGCAGCAATAGCTGGCTTACTTTCTAAGGCGCTACGCGGCCTGTGCCCTTGACCTTGTAGGGAATGTGCTGACCCAGGAGATTGTAGTGACCAACAGGCATGCGCGTGGTCATGTTGGTAGAGACGGGTGCAGCTGCTGGTGATTGTGGCGCTGTATGAGAGACACATTCCTGATGATTCTCACTGGCCCACATCGCTATTCCGTACACCCTGCTCCAATTCTGACTATACACTTCTGCCACTACGGCTGACGAGGCGATGATATTTTTGGCTCGTTGAGCTAGAAGGACGGGAGAGAAAAGAGAAACGAAACGGCCCTCAAAGAGAAAGTTTATAGTAAATTGGAACAAAACGTATTATTCATCAATATAAAACTCGGGTACTTTCATATCGATATTCCGTATTTCGAGGACAGTTTCCGTTTAAACAGAATAGAAGAGAAAATATCAAATACAATAAAGCAATACATATCTGAGCATGACAAGTTAAAGACCTCGGCTCATGAAAATACAAATTAAAACATACCCAAGTGTTTACTTGGCAACCAAAGCGGTTTAAAAGAGTACCCCATCTTCATTTCAGTCTGGATTAGGATGCCACGTAAGCATTTTAAACGACTTCTGTATTTTATTGTTGCGTCCGTTTGATTTGTTTGGGGTGTTTTTTTTTAAACCACCAGCCGATGCTTTCGGCTTGGTTTCGGCGAGAAGTGATTAATAAGAGCGAGTCTCCACATGTCAGTTTGGACCGGATGAATATTACTCGGGGTTGTCTCTACAGGTGATTTTAGAGCAGGTCAAGTACCTCACCTTCCCACGTCTGATAAGGACATTTCTGCTTATATAACGCACTTTGAACGACCTCTACATAATGAAGTGCGCTAAAAACAACATGCTTACAGATATCGATAACTATCGACGAGGGATTTGATGATGAACCGGTAAGGGGATGAGATGAAGACAGGTGAGAAACTGCTGTGTGTGGAGTTTAACTTTGTCCTGCCCTTGTTTAAGTACAGGCTGCAGCCTCCACCTCATAAATCCAACACCCTCAAAGGTACTTTCGGAGGAGCCAGTGTCCTAGATTTCCTCCTGCTTTGTAACTTCGTAACACGAAGCACTGTGTGATGTAACGGTTTGTGACAACTCGAAGCTCACCTTGCGCCAGGCCTGCTTGATACACAGTCCAGGCTAGAACTGTGCGGCATTGTTTATAAAAGTGTGACTTCACTAAAATAGACTTGACATTTAGCATAAAAAGACTGCTGCAGATCCAATTAGACAAGACACATTCCTTCATGCTGAGTGAACATCATTGCAGGATTAAAAAAAATAATAATAAGGATATGAAAGGGGGTGGACGCGCAATCTACGAAGTACATCTTTCTGAAACAAACGGATCGGAGACTGAACGAGAAGAATGAGAGCAAGGCAATGGTTCAGAGAAAGAGAGTGACTCTTGGAGGAAGTGAAAGCTTTGATGCATCATTTGAAGGAAATGATGAGAAAAATCTAATCATGTCGAGTGTACGCTCTCAGTCAGAAGTATCTAATCAAGCGTTCCGCCTTATGATCTATTTTTCTCGGCACCGCCTGCTCTGTCCGGCGCAATTTCCAAAACGAGGTTTAGCTAACCACAATACGAGTTAACATCAGCGAGTTAAATCCCCCTGACTGAACATCCGGCTTGGTTCGGATTGCCTGGTGTCCGGACAAAATCAGGTAAAACCGGTGACCTCTCTGGTTCTACTCCTTTTCTCTTGATTTGTCTACTTAGCAAGCAGTGGCACTTACGAATGATTGACGTCCTGCCACAGGAATCCCGTGAATGTACAAGCAACACAAAAAAGCACCCGAAACCCAAAGGCAGGCGGCCAAACCAATCTGCAAGCCCGTTTCAAACCCAAGTGCTTCTTTAGCCCACTGCAGCAAAAGCGTCCTTCAGATAGCTTGGAAATGTCCGAATTTAGAACCGTAATGGCCTTCTGACCAGTGACGCAGCTTTTTATGTAAACTGCCAGCTAGCATGTTGAAAAACTGGAATTTTCAGAAAAGCGATCGATCCTTCACTTACTTTAAATCCTGTCTCGGTGCATAACCGATACAACTTAAAGAACTCATAGGAAAGTTCAGACCCAGGCTAGAGGTAGAACAGGAAGAAGCAAGACAGAAACTGCATTAAAGAAACTGTAATCAGAATAAACTTGAGGTTTAAGAGTAATTGAAGTGATGAAGCAAGACCCTTTAATTAAAAAAATAAAAAATAAAAAGAGAGAGAGAGAGAAAATTGGATGTACGAGTAAAACCCAAAGGAGAATCATGAGGAATGTGAAACATGAAGCATTGACTCCCCTCCCAATATGACCCCTAATACACGTCAAGTACCTGTGTGCTGAAAGAAAGTAATTGGAGAAAATTAGGAGCTTTTTGGGTACGTTTACACGAAAAAACGACGTACTAAGAAAACCGTCCTCGTTCACACGGATCCACGAAAACGGGTAAAAAATTAAAAATTAAAAAAAAGTGCTGTATTGTGCATGCCAGGCCAGTAGATGTTTCGATGTCACTTTGTAAAGAAACACCACTACCCACCTGCGCACACGTCAATATGTCGGCCATATGGATCCGGGTAAGACTGCATTTAAACAAATACAAGTACACCCCCGGGGGGGTCTGTGGTTTTTCTGAATTAAAAAAAGCACAATAATATTTACATTTCTCAAACGGTTTATGATCTACGAGGAGAACAAACCAGTTCCGTCTCCAATTAGTTATCCGTCTCGATAGTTGGACGTGGAAAGTGATTAATCGTAATAAGGAATTGTGAAAACTCACGCTTGTCAAGCATAGATTCAGCTTATTTTTCTTGGTTAATAAATGCCGAAACGTCCCTAATGTAAAATCATTCAACGTTCATATGAAATGTGCATCAGGTTTCTTTTCCCCTTTCGGTCTTCAAAGCTTTTCTTCTGCTCCAGAATTCTGTTAACAAAGCTCGTTCAGTTTTAAATACTGGGGAAAAAACGAACCACAACAAGTAACGCATCTTTGAGTAATACAAACTACAAATCGAACAGTGAGACGCTGGCAGTCCGTCTGCTTTCGATGTTTTATTAGCAATAAAAGGATACAGATATCCTCCAAAACAGACTATTACAAAAGATAATAAGGTTTTGAAAACCCTTTGTCAGAGCAGACGAAACCCGTTTTCAAAAGTTTGTGTTCTCAGGCCCCAAAACGCCGTCGTCGTGGGAACGAACAATCGCATAGAACGTTTTCCGTTTTTAGTTGAAAACGTTTGTCGTGTAAACGACCCCTTACAGTAAAAGGGATGAGGAATTCAAACCCGTTTCTCCCGCTCACATGCTGGAGTCGAGAGGAAATTACAGAGCACTTCTTCATATACTATATAAAGGAAGAAGGAGATGAGTCGAGCATGGTAGGAGCGAGAGATGGAGGGAGCAAGTCCTGGCAAGTCGACACACTCCGTATTTCAGAGACAGATGTGTAATGACTACAAAAAGATTGCACATTCTTTTCAAGGGAGTAGGGGCTTTACGTTAGTGGAGAAGTATTTGGGTTAGTTTAGGCCGTCCCACAACAGTCCAGCACACTGTCAAAGTGAGCGGTTGGGCGCGTGTCCAATAAGCACGTATCGCACTTCCATAGGACATACGCTTGCTGTTCTCCAAAACAGTACACCTTCACCTCATCTCGCAGACATTAAATTTATAACCAAGCACTAAACCAAATTCTCGCTGTAGCACGTGGACGCTTTACAGCACACCAGCGAACGCTTTCCAGATGAACACTATCCATCTGCCTAATCAGAGACTGAATGTGTTGGAAACCACATTCTAGCAACATCTACACCTGAGCGCACACACCTTGTAGTCCCATTCCGTTCATCGTCTCATATACAAGTAGATTTGAAACAGTTCTCTATTATCTTTGTAACGTTTGTTTTTTTTTAACTTAAAAAGGCCCGAAAGCTCACTGCTATTTAGGTACTCGTGCTACGTACAGCTGAGTGCGGAACTTCCCTTGTGCGTCTCGCATGGTGTCTGGAGGTAAAGATGTTTATTAAATAAATAAACAAACAAACAAACAAACAAGCATGGGTGCCAAAATCAACAGAACAATGGTTTAAAATGTCCCTCATGTCATAAGAGGGTGCACAAATTTTGTACTCAACAGCATGAATATAATTTTCTCACTCGGTGAAACCTCACACACTAAACAACATGTAGCTAGAAAGTCAATCATCTTTGTGGTCTACATTTTGCCATGGGGTGCACAGACTTTTTCACTAAATGGCAACATATACATATATATATATATATATATATATATATACATACACCTGTATATACACACACACACACATATATATATATATAAATAAAATTCCAGATACACTCCAAATAAGGACTCTTCCTTCCAGTCTTGCGCCACACACACACACACACACACACACACACACACACACACACAGAGAGGGAGGAAGGACATCATGTAAATGAAGGAAATGCTGTCACTCCAGTTGTCTTCCTCCACAAAAAATAAAAAAAATTCAACAATTAAACGGGAAACGTTCGAGATCCGAAGAGCGTGTGTATCTTCCTCCCATGTTTGAGTCACATCCTTTACTCGCACATGACGCCACCTTTTACTTCCCACTTTAAATTCCTATGTGGTGATCTCCTGCTCTGTCTACACAGGCTTACAGTGCTGCAGTGATGTGTTAAATAGCAAAAAATAAATAAATAAATAAATAAAAAGTTATGGAGTACATAGAACATTCATAAACTACATGAATGTGTGTGAGCTGTGGCTAACGGACATGACATGAGAAAATCAGTCACATGCTCCCACTCTTTACAGTTACGCACCTGGCACAGCTCCAAAGGAAAAAGTGGAAGATACGGGATGAGTGCAGTGTAAGACGAGAGGCAGGAGTACGATAACCACCTCACGAGTGAATTCACCACTTCACCATGTGGTCCCAACCGCGCTCTTAAAATAGGACACTGAACGAGAAGTGACGAGAACAGTCACGTGTCAACTATGGGTAAAAATGACATGCTACGCTCGACGACAACTCGTAACTGGGAATTTCCAAACATGGAACAAAACAATTGGGAATTCGTACTCGTCAATTCAGGACTCGAGTTCAGAAAGTGGCGTCAAATCAAAATGGCTGCTCATAGCAACACCAACGAACAAAGCTGGTTAGATTGTTGTGACGAACACAGAGGCATCCACGGTACCAATAGAACCTGATAGGATTGGTTTGGTTTGGTCAGCTCAAAACTAATCCCGTAATCCCGAGTTTCTTCAACTAGCTTCATGGTACAGGCCCCTGGTCTCATGTTTTGGTTGATCAGAACACTAACTGACCAGGCTAAGAAACAGCTAGCGTAAAAGTTAAAACGTACAGTAAGCTAGTTAGGCTACGTCCACGTTAATCCGAATAGATCGCCACCCGTCTTCTATGAGATCTACCTTCCTGCAGGTATTATCTCTACACACCTGTTATCAGTTGATCAAGAACTTCTTAAGGCAATGATTAGATGGTCAGGTGAGAACGATTATGGTTGGAGCGGAAGTCTTCAGGACGGTAGATCTCCAGGAACAGGGTCCTGGATATAGACCACTGATGTAGACGGACGTAGCCTTAGTTTGCTAGTTAAGTGCGTCAATACAAACAAGTTCTATTTCTTGCAACAAAAGTTTCTACTGTAGTAGAATGTCTTTGTTCCCTCGACTAAAAACAAGCAAGCCGTTGGCCAACGTTTCAACAGTTCGATAGTTGTGATGTTCTGTCCTCACATCGCACATACAGGACATTGCTCGGGTCAGACGAGCGTCTTTCTTTACTCTCATCATGATAGCCATGCACTGGAACATATTTTGCTCGGTGTAATCACATACCAGGATATTCCTGAGAGAAATCTGTCCTAGAGATCGCACCTCGGCAGATGTGTGTAGTGCAGCAGGGTGGTCTTATACATGACAAGTAGTTACAAGTATGGTTTCAGCTTTGAAATGAGTCACAGCACAGTGAGGTTTAAACACCAAATCAAAACTGTTGTCTTGCAAAAGTTAATAAGGAGTAGTAATAAGGAGGTTTTTTCCCCCTCTCTGGTTGAACCTATAAATATTATTAATAATAATAATAATAATATTAACAATAATGACCACCAAACAAAATCTGCTTGTTTTCAGGCTACCGATTTGTTCTCCGCTGTTATTAATAAAAGTCCCGTAAAGAAAAACTTTTACTTCCTGCATATTCCTGTATTAAAAATGACATTGCTTTGCTTAAAACCTCCCAAACATTTTCTGCTGGTTTCGATCAGAGTAGAAATTAGGAATGAAAATTCTGCGAGAATACTTCTTGGAAAACTGCACTTATACACTTGATCCATAAATAGCCCAATTCCAGGAAAGCGTCCACATTTTTCATAGTCTGTGGATGGAAAAAAAAATTTTTTACTTTTATTTTTTTCCCAGAACAGATTTTTAATTCGGTCCAAATTCACTGTTTCATGTTGTTTTTTTTTTCCTTTCTCAGATCACGAAGTCACGGATGCGATATTAATCTGGAAATTCTGGCTTCTGAAAGCAAACCGGCCGAGAAACTGCTCGTTTGTGGTGGAAAAGAGCAGAACGGTTCCAGTTTAGGCATGTTGTTGGCGGAAAAAGAGCTGAAAGTGAAGAAGAACAGACCTGCATGGAGTTAGAAATACGCAACACGGATCGGTATCGTCGGAAAACGTTTTACAATGAAGGGATAAAACTCGTCTGCTTTAAATCTTTCAGGACTTCAGCCCAAATTACACTGCAGATCTCTCTAGGGCTTCGTACAAACCAGGCCTCCGTTCCTGCTTTACACAATCCCTCACACACTTTTTCTCTTCTGACTCTTGGTGGCCAAACCCCCTCCTGCACCCCACATGACCTCTGACCCCCTGAGACACTAAGGGTTCTGCTCTGAAAACATGATCGATTTATCCAAGGACGCACCCCCACCATGTCAGGCTGAGAGAGCACGAACGTGCCAACTTGCACACACAGCTCCACGTGTCACTGCCATCTAGACCCCCCTAAGGCGAAACCATGTGACGTGTGCCGTTCCTCCTCCTCCTCCATGAGGCCTGGCTTTAGAACTTAAACGAGGAAACACTCATCCAGAATTCAGCTTGTTTGCTTTTACTCTGTGAGTCAGATTTGCACTTCTACACTAAAAGCGTTACCTCTAAGACCAAACGTAACCCGAGAATCACCCAGAAAGCGAGATTGACAGTTTAGAGAGGAGTCATTTCTGCCAAACACAAAGTGCTATTCAACAGCCGGCGTCCTGCGAGCAGCGGAAGTTCCCCCTTTGTCATTCCTCTTCTTCAATGACCTTCACGACACACCGTGAGAATCTCAGCCACAAAACACTCAGCTTGAGTGGAATGATGAGACTTCCTGCTTCCTACGCTGCTCGGTTTCGATACTGCAAAAACCTGTTTTTTTTTTTTTATTTTTTTTTATTTAAATTTTTATACTCGGATGCCCTGAGGCTGCCACAACACAGCGAACAAGTCAAATTACTCTACTTTGACTACCGTTTGATTCTCATCTTTCGTCCTTACCTGAAGCTCGCACCACGCTACTTCCACGGTCGTCTCGGTATCCAAGCCCTTGTAGACGGTTTTGAAAGATCCACGTCCGATCTCGATGTCGAATTTCAGGAAGCGGCCGTCCAGCGACGTCCCCACGGCTTTGGTTTCCACCTCCTCGTCCTCCTGCACCTTCTTCTCTGCCTCTCTTTGCTCTGCTTCCACGCGAGCCTTCGCCGCCTCCTTTTCCCCCTCGCATTTCTCAGTCGCGTCGCCGTCGCCATCCGTTTTCCCTTTCCGCTGTGGTACACTCGTCACAACAGGCTGCGTTGGTAAAATCCTGGGAATCTCGCTCTGAATCCAAGTAGTATCTACTTTCACGCATGGGAGCTCCTTGTCGATCCCATCATCAGGCTCGAGTCCACCTCCTCCAACCACATCCTCAACAGGCTCCTCTATTACAACGGCTGTACAGACCTCCGGAGCTCGGTCCGGAGCCGAGCTCAAACCAGAAGAGCACACGGACGACTCGCAGTCCGGGAGAGACGTCGGTATGCAGGCTTTGCTCGGGAGGTCAAGCGCCGTGACGTTAGAGTCGCAAATGACGCTGCGGCGGAAAAATCGGTGCTCTGCCGTCTTAAGATCTTTGTCCATGGTGTGGCGGCGGTGCCGGACCTCCACGCCCAGTTTCTCACCAAGCATCGAATCCGAGCCAGAGCCATTCACATTTTTAGGGGGAGGAGCCAGAAACTCCACACCATCGTTAGGGTTTTGTGACATCTTCACACCAGGAGAGGGAAAAAAAAGAAAAAAAAACAAGCAAACTTTTAAAAGAATAAATAAGTGATAATATCAAGGATAAATCCTTAATGTAAACCGGGGGTGGGGGGGTTGGAGTTGGCAAAATAAAATCTCGGATTTTCTGTGAGAGCCTGGAATTATTTTATGTGGTACTTATAAACAGTTATCGATACACTCCGTCGGGCCCGAGCCCAAAAGAGGAGGAGTTCTTTTATAAACGTAAAAGAACAGGATGCAGTCACAGATCAGCAAGTGCGTACGGCAACGGAGAAGCGTCAGATCCACACCATCCATCCTGCAGTGAAGCGGCGAGAGTCCACGCTGAGCATCAGGAACCACAGGAAGGACGGGCTAAGAGCCTGCTTGCCTTTTTACTTTTTTAATCGTTCCACTGTATGAACAGCCAAACTCGGGTCCGGAGTCACTGCGAGAGAACACATGCAGAGAAAATCTTTAGCGCAAGGGGGGAAAAAAAAGCTCAACAGTTGCTGCTTTTATTTCCAGAAACAATCACATTTGAACATGTGTGTCTTTCGGTTAAAGAAAAAAAATCCACACTAAACAACTTGCAGAATAATAATAATAATAACTAGATAGGTAAAGTTCATCATGACAAACTTTGATGTTGGCTTGAGAAAGCAAGTCTGAAAGATAGAGTGCCAATCATTATAGAGTTAATTAGATAGACAGACAGATGCCGATAGATAGAAAGATAGATAGACAGACAGACAGATGCTGATAGACAGACAGACAGAGATAGATAGATAGAGCCAATAGATGTAGATAGGTAGATAGAAATATGATAAAAATGTCCTTTATAATATGGGCTTCATTACCCACAATGCCATTTGACTACCTGTAAATTAATAGTGGTTCTTGTGAGATTTATCTCTCGCTTCATCTCTACCTAGAGAGTGATGCAGCAGCGCTTTACTATTTTTAACATGTCCAACTCTTTCACCTGTACACACTTCAACGTTCACACTAACACAAACGTCATCGCCATCACACTCGCCATCTCGCAGTTCGCAACTAAACGAGCCGAGTCTCTACCTTAACTCGGCATCGAATAGTTGCGGTGCATTCTGGGAACTTGGAAGTCTGGCGTTTGTTCGTACTTCTGTGGTGGATTTCTCAGAAACATGCTCATTTCTAAGAAAACAAGCTCTTGCGCTTTTCTCGTTTTTAAGAACTTTAATAAATAAAATAAATTTATCTAATAAAATCACTTTATAACTTTAATAAACTCTATAAATTATTTAATGTCTCTTTTATATAGAAAGTTAATTTAAAAGCAGGACCGTCACCCTAAGATGAGCAGTTACGCATTTCATTCTTGCCACACAGGTCAATCATACGGATATTATTTTTAGTTTTTATAACACAGTTAGATCAGAAAAATAATTTACTACATTAACAGTGAACCCTACTGAAGTGCAGGATAGTAATATTAAAATCACATCATTTCAGTGTGGGATATTTCTCAGTATTTCATCTCAAACTAAACATTTCCGGGGGAAAAGAATCTCAGTTAGCTTCCTTCTCAATAATTGCACACCAAGTACTTGAAATAAAGACAATTTGGCAGCGCAGGCTCTCGGTTACATCCACCAACAGCTCAGTGGTTTGGCATGCAGCTACACCGAGGGAAGAGGAAACACTGGGGGAAATTGGCCTCAGTGACCTGGAGTGGTTTTAGAAGTTTTATGGAGATGCATCACAATGTACAAACAGGGCGGGAGGGGATCCTCAGCTAGGTTGATATATGATGGCTTTTTCTTCTTTTTTTTCCTTGGGGGGGGGGTTTAAAAGGTTTATGGCATGTTCTTCACCTCCTGTGGCAGCTGAATGAAATGTGGTGAGCCAGAACAGGCATTTTGTATCAAATTTCATTAACATAATATAGCGTTAATTCAGGGGTATGGGGCAACAGAGGCAACAATTCAGGAGCACCGTTTCTTTCAGAGTAGTACACAATTTTATTTTATATATATATATATATATATATTTTATTAATAACTATATTTTATATATAATAAATATACTTTCTATATATATATATATATATATATATATATATATATATATATATACACACACACACTATTTTATATATTATATATGTATAATATATAAAAAAGAAAATTATATATATATATAAAAATAACACTTAAAAGCAATTAAATTTCTCAAGAAATTTATTAGCCACGTTTAATGCACGTGAATAATTATAAGTGATGAATATTTACCAATTCCTTCAATATTAAACTAAATAATCATTAACGTTATACATTTATTTTCACAGACGTACTAGCTAGCTTGTAGTTCTGTTATGCGCCCTGCGTATTCCAGCGAACGAACCAATCCTTGTACAGAAATCAATAAGACCAGCCAATCATCTCTCAGGAGGCGGGATTTGTCGTAAACGGATAGGGATTCAAACAGCTAACTAAAAAGGGAACGACGCTGCATTCGGGTGAGCCAATCCGTGCACGGGAACAGGTGACTAGCCAATCATCGTCGAGGAGACGCGCTGACTAGCGAATGCTCGATCAGGAGGCGAGTTTTGTCAGAAAGCGGGTGGGATTGAGTAGAAATAACGCTGCGTTTTAATGTGGATGTGGTGAGGAT
>JAFFST010050979.1:17045-47825 GCA_022414735.1 Noturus placidus | reverse complement strand
TATATATATATATATATATATATATATATATATATAGAAATAAAAGATGGTATCCGAGCCGGGCTAACGCTCCTGGGTTTCTGAGAATCAATTCGGGATACACAGCACCACAAACAACTCACTGTGGTGAGTCCAAATCCAGTCCGGATGATATGCAAAGACAAACAAAGTCGATTTAGAGTCCGTTCAATGATGAAAACGGAAAAACACAAGAAAAACCCTGCTCTCTGTCTCGCTCCCTATCTCTCACACACTAACTCTCTGCGTACACGCGCGTCTCCCTGTAGAAATAATATAATATAAAATAATCTAATATATATTACACAGGGGGTGTGTATGTGTTCAGCTGCTCTCACTCTCACACACACACACACACACACACACTCTTAACTCCCTCTCTCTCTTCTTCTTCTGCTTTCTGCTTCTTCAGTCTGTCACGTTAGAGCTGAGCAGGACTCGACCCGCCCACTAAGCACCATTTTGTTTTACCTCAAATAACCGAAAGATGGCGCTTTTCCACACAGAACAGGAAAAAGGGTGCGGATTAGCTTCGCTAGCTCAATGCTAACCGTGCAGGAACTATACAAAAATAAAAACCGTTTCCAAAGCAGAAACTTATATTATTATAATTTGTTTTATTATATGTATAAGTAGTAAAAAATATGTATATATATATATATATATATATATATATATATATGTATGTGTATTTAAAACTCGTTATAGTCTTTCGCTAGTCATGTTTCACTTTCGAACTTTTCCGCGTGACATTAATCCAACACTGAAAGCTGATTGGTTACCTAATATTCTAGAGCAACCAATTGCTGGACGACGTATTAGAAATATTCAAATTGGTCCTCGTGCGTGTTTTTTCACTAGTCACGTTTCACTTTCGCGTGAAAAGTGAAACTTCTCCGCGTGACGTTGGTCCAACGCTGAATGCTGATTGGTTATTTTTTGCGTTTATTTTATTTGACGTCAGAATAAATTAAATGCAGGTCATAGTCATAGGTTGTTATCGCTGGTCACATTTAGCTTTCAAACTTTTCCACACTTTTGTCAAAGTTTTATCAATAAATCAACGCTGAACTCTTACTGGTTACCCTGAAAGTCATGATAAAAAAATATAATTTCACCTTTAAATATTATTTAATGTATAAACACACATATAAAACATGGATAAATATTTATCCTCCTTGTTTTGCTAGTCATGTTACACTTTCAAACTTTTCCACATGATAGTAAACCAACACTGGACTCTGATTGGTTACCCAACACTCTCCAGCAACCAATGGTCAAATTGTTGAAAGTCAAGAAAAAAAAGTTTTATTTTATATTTATTCTCAAACCCAAGATCGCTTAAAATCAGGAAAAAAAATCACGTGACAATCGGGCAAAGGATGGCGTGATGGAAGGTATTATGTGAAAGGGCCTGGGGCTACTCGTGTACAATCAGGGCGTTATACCACTGAGTGACAAGATGTATGTTTTGAGTTGACAGATAGCAACTCATGTTCAAATTAATAATTGTTCTATTTCTGTTTCCCACAAACTTCGTATTTGACCGCTCACTCATGCTAACAAGCTTTATATCTGACCACTTGCTGATGTAAAAGTAAAAACGTGTATCCCATGGGTTCCCAGTCCGACCCATATATATCTCTAGTAGTAGTCCACACACAACACACAGGAGTGACTGTAGCTACAATATCCCCCTAAGGCGGAAGTTAACATACAGATATTCTCATAATGACTGTTTAACCCTTTCTTGCTATGGTGGCTTCCAACCCATTATAAAATACTATACAGGCTGTGTATGGTGGTGTGTATAGTGTGTCTCCCCAGTGGTAGATAAACACACACAGCCTGCTCAGTCCGGTGTCATGTGCATTTTCCATTAATGTTCTAAAACACTGTTACTCCAGCAACTTGGAAAAACTGCCACTAAATCAAATATACTCTGTAGTCCCAGATTTTACTGCCTCCCTACACCTCTCATGAGACAAATATAATATACAGGAACAGCTTCAAAGCTTGAGAGTACAAGCAAAAAACATTTTTTTATATTGATTTAATTAATCTTGCAATGTTTGTTTAACAAAACAATGAAGCTATTATACAGGTCTGTGAAAAAGTATTTGCCCCATTCTGATTTCTTCTGTTTTTGTCTATATCTCATCATAATAATAATAATAATAATAATAATAATCTCTACTTTATAGAGCGCCTTTAAAAGCAGCTTCTCAAAGCGCTGTAGATAAAAGAACAATACACTAGCAGTCGAATGCAAGTTTAAAAAAGTGTGTCTTTAGAAGAGTTTTAAAAGCGCCAAGAGTCTGTGCTTCCCTGAGTTCAGGAGGAAGAGAGTTCCAAAGTGACGGTGCATAAACAGAGCAGTGGGTTTGTAAACACTTTTAGATCTTCAAATGAAATACAAGATAAAAGAAAGGCAGTTGTTGTTTTTTTTTGTTTTTTAAAGCAAAAAAATAAAGTTATCCAACACCTATCACCCATGTGAAAAACGAACTGCCGCCTTAAACGTCAATCAGTTTGTGCCACCTTTAGCAGCAATAAGTGCAACCAAACGCTTCCGATAACTGGAGATCAGTCTTTCACATCGCTGTGGTGAAATTTTGGCCCACTCTTCTTTTCAGAACTATAGTTCTATAGTTCAGCAACAGTGGAGGGGTTTCAAGCATGAACTGGACATTTAAAGTCCTGCCACAGCATCTCAATTGGTTCAAGTCAAGACTTTGAGTAGGACATTCCAAAACTTTAATTTATCTTTTTTTGAGCCTTTCAGAGGTCAACTTTCTTCTATGTTTTTGATGACTGCATAATCCAGTTGCACTTGAGTTTCAACTAACAGACTGAGGACCGGACATTCTCCTTTAGGATTTTCTGGTAGAGAGCAGAATTCATGTTTCCCTCAACTATTGCAAGTTGCAGCAGCAATGTATCCCCACTCCATCACACTTCCACCACCATGCTTGACCATGCTCTATTTGTGGAATTTGTGTTCTTTTTTGCTTGGTATGACATTCTTTTACTGGAATTTGGTGTTTGGTTTATGCCAGATGTAATGGGATCACTGCCTTCCAAACAGTTCCATTTTCGACTCATCAATCCACAGAACAGTCTCTGAAAAGGTTTGAGGATCATCAGGTGTGATTTAGCAAAATTCAGACGAGCCTTAATGTTCTACTGCGGAGGTCTTCAACAGGGAGTCAGCGATCTCTAGGGGGTCCGCAGAGGTACTGCATGAGGGTCGCGAAAGTTTTGGTACCAGTTTGATATAACACAATTTCATACAATATATATAAATAGGGGGTCCCCGATCCATCTCACCATCAGTCCTTGGCCTGGAAAACGTTGAAGACCCCTGTTCTACTGGGTTAGCAGTGGCTTTCACCATGTTACACTTCCATGGATGCCATTTTTACCCAGTGCCTTTCTGATAGTGGAGTCACAAACAGTGACCTTTAATGATGCAAGAGAAGCCTGTAGATCCTTTGATGTTGTCATTGGCTCCTTTTTGACTTGCTGGATGAGTCATCGCATTATGATTGCAGTTTTACAGATTTGGGGAATTAGGAACTACGGGGGCAAATACATGTTCACACAGGCATAGTTGGTATTTGCTAACTTTTTTTGCTTCAATAAATAACAATCATTTAAAAACTCAGGTTTACTTAAAAACCTGTTTACTCAGGTTGCCTTTGTTTTATCTTAGACTTTGTTGTAATTTCTGCAACAATTTCGTTTGAGATATACACAAAAACAGAAGAAATCTAAATATCTTTTCACAGCACTGTATTATATATTACCTAATATTAAATCAGGGATTTTTGAATGCCTTTGATTAAACCCTGAGACTCATATTTGATGTGTCTATAGGTGAATGTGTGAAAGTGCAGGGGGGGGGGGGGGGGGGGGTTTAAACGTGATGAATTTGTTGTTCATCATATTGTCCATTTGAGAAAGGTCAGGTTCCTTTTTTACGTTTGTTTAAATGTCACTGCTGTTCAAGAAGCTAAGAAATGGGATTAACTAAAATGGGAAGAGGAACTCAAAGAAAAATGCTTTTTGGGGGTGAAAAAAGAGATCTGCCTGTTCATATATATATATATATATATGCAGCATTTAAGTACGTTACATTACAATGACAAATCAAATGCAAGTTTATCAGGGAGACACAAAATCAGTTAGGTGGATTTGGTCTTATAAAAGTTCTACGCACCTACATATACATCCATACAACCATACCACTTATCCTACACAGGGTCACGGGGACCCTATAGCAGGGAACTCAAGGCACAAAGCAAGGGACGCCCTGGACGGGGTGCCAACCCATCACAGAGCACATTCACAAACATATTCATACACTACGGATGATTTGTAAATGCCAGTCAGCCTACAGCGCATGTCTTTGGACTGGGGGAGGAAACCCAGAGGAAACCCCCGAAGCACGGCGAGAACATGAAGAGATTGCCCCGTTGGGGAATCAAACCCCCAACCTGCAAGGCAAACGTGCTAACCACTAAGCCACCATGGCCCCCCACTTACACATACATACCAACCACATTGAAGAAACAAGAAACACATTTATCTTAGTGAAACAGATATTTAAGGTGTATCTTCTCCACTATAATCATCCATGCATTATAAATAGTACACCCAGATTACATTCATTTTAACTGACACAGGATTCGCTGTCAAATGGCTTCACGTCATGTTATGGATGGTCACGTGTATTAAGTAAAAAGTCAAACAAAAATTGCACCATATAAACAAGAATACATTTTTTATTTTGTTAAACATGAACATATTTTTAATCTGATTATTACCAGGTTTAGATTACGTCCACCACACATATCCCTCTGAATGAGCTGTTGCTATAGAAACGATAACCTTTTAGATCAAACACATTAATATAGAGTAAGCCTGGGATTTTACTACCGTGCAGTACTGTCGGAGCTGCTGTTGTAGAAAACGAATCAACGCCTTCTGACCAATCAGATTGAAGAACTCAAGAGCTCTTTGCTGTAAACGGGCGTAGATCTTCCTGTGAATTTTTCCTACATTCCAACATGTCTAGTTGGCATGGTGACATAACCGTGGGGCCTCAGGTCATTTACATTTCTGCTCACATCGGCCACAGCTCCTCATATGGAGCACATGTGTAGGATCTTATCTTACCTAGCAGGTTTTCTACAGCTCTCAATCTTTCAACATGTTGATGTACACTGAGGAATCATGGTATGTTCTGCCTGTGGTATAGAGACACTTTGTTCCCTGACCAAATGAATGCAAAATCCTTTGCGTTATTTTACATGCTATACCCACTATAAGAGAACAGAGATTGGGGAAATGTGCAACATTATACCCTTTATAGTTTGAGGAACCACTGGGGGGAGTAGAGAGAGGATATATCTTATTGTCTGTCTCCTTTTTTGTCCACTCCTAAAGAGAGAGCAAAAAAAAACAACATGATTTCTGTGGTTGTAAAACATTGTATAAAGCAGTGTGTGATTTCTTCTACAATTTGGGGCCCGCCTACATATTCAAGAAATGCTGTGTGTATCTATTAAACAAATACCAGTGATGTGGAGGAGGTGAGTCTGATCTTAAGTAAGTTTGCAGTGTTGGCTTCCCACCTTCAACATGCAAACAAACCGTTACAGACCAGTGTGTACAGGTGTGTATGCAAAAGGAGTGAAATACATAAACACAACAAGAACATTTATTCAAGAATGGTCATCGTGATACGTATAGTATATGCACTGCACAATAATATATCTTAGCAAGTACAAATATCTTTACTAATAACTCTCTTACATTATAAAACCTATTTGTATTTTATTTATTTATTTTTTACTAACTTCAAGCATAAAATGGTCTTATTCTTTTGCCAGATAATTCTGGTTATTTCGAGCATTTGTTTCTAAAAAAAACCCCAAAACAACAAAGAAGCTAAATTATCAGCCAATAGAATAAGCCCATTTTAAGCTTGAAATGAGTAAATATGTCTGGAAATCAGAACATTTAATGGGTTTATATTTTGAATACTAGAATCTCATGAGAGATATTAGATAACTTTATTCAAGATATTTTCACTTGTATTGCAATGTGGCACTTCTATACGAGACTCCCATTATTTCTAATTGTTTATTACACATATTAATAATAATTATGATAATGATGATGATGATGAGAAGAAGAAGAAGAAGAAGAAGAAGAAGAAGAAGGAAATAAAGATATGATAACTTTTTGTATTTTGAAAAATATGAGAAACCTGTATGAGACTTAATATAGATTTTTGCTTAGCCTTAAATAATAATAATAATAATAATAATAATAATAATAAGAAGAAGAAGAAGAAGAAGAAGAAGAAGAAGAAGAAGAAGAAGAATTCCTGAAGTGCTAAGTCTATATAAATGTACAATTATTCAGAATCATAAATTAATTCAACAATGTACAAGAAATACTACTGAGCATTTCTGATGGTTAAAATGTAAAAAGAAGTACCCCCATTGTACACGTTAAAAACATATTTTTTAAGAAGATATTTGAAACAAAACAAATACACTATAAAATCTCTGAAATCATACAGTTAAGTTTTATATCCGAAGTATTTTGGACTCTTTAACACCATGAGCACAAAAGTTGATATTATTTGCTTAAGTCCTGTATTGATTTGAAATACATTTTACATGCTACATTTGTTTTGCAAACAGAGGAATTCCTTGACAGCCTCTTGTTTAATGCGTACATTTACCCCCACCCACTGAGGGTTAGCAGATGCTGGGATGTCCCCCTTTTAAGCACTTTCAGTGACAGACGTCAGTGTTATTGTTCTTGTCTCCAAAGAGAACATCAGAATGAGCATGGAGTTCAGTACATGCTGTGCTATGTTAACAATCACACGTCCTATAGGAGTTGGGCGGAGGTTATTGTGTTTACATTCGGGAGGCCTGTCGAGAATTCACTAAATATAAACCCCTGTGGTGATTGTGCAATAAGAATCCACTCTGTCCAGTTCCCAAGTTCACGTCTAATGTAGTGACACAGAAGAACTCCAGTCTGTCGACTTTCCTTTACGGTGTCCATGTTGCTTTTTCGAGCGGTCTGTTAGTATGGATGAGTGTTATGCACAAAGGTTATGACCCTGCTATCAGTGCAGCTGCAACGTCGCCCAGCCTTTGACTTGTCAGTCACTGGTGCAGAACATAAAGGCTCTTTATGAAGCTCGGATCGGCGCTGAATGAGTGACTAGCACAGGCTGTCACGCTGCAGACACACTATGAAAGCAAGCACGGCCACTTACAGACTGAAAGTCGGTCCTGTTTAGTCTTCTGAAGACACTGTGCCTAAAAAAGACAGAGCATTTATTTTTTTTTCTTGAAACCTAAGTAACTATTTATCAGCTATTAAAACCCCCAATGTACCCAGGATATTTTCAACATCCCAAACAGTCTCAACCTTTCTGGACTTCTGCAGAATGGGCTTTTTTCCCTCCTGCAAAATCTCCCAGCCTGTTCAAACACAAGCTTGTTTAACATACCTGAACCAGACCGCGGCCCCTCTGAAAGGCCCCTCTGTCAATTTGAGCTCTACATGATCATTTAACAGCCTCTTAGTTCCTGCTCTTCACCTCCAAACGGCCATGTTTGATCCTTTGTGTCAGTGGATGTGAAAACACATAATTACATTGTGGATCGCCTTCTGTTGTGTGCTTGTGTGTGCACTTCTTAGCATAATAGAACGATATACCTTTTTTGTTTTTTTCTTCCTTAGAATGTACAACAAGTAGGATCATTGTTGGACCAAACATGAATATTGGTTTCACCTTACTAAAGTACATAGTGTGTGCCAAAGTGAGCAACACATCCAATTTCACTAATATAATCAATGCTGCAATTGGGGTTTTGCACTTGCTAACTTGCTAACTTTTCAGTAAGCATACACATATAGCAGCGGTTCCCAAACTTTTCCAGGGCGAGGCCCCCCAAATGGCATTAACCTTTGACCGAGGCCCCCCTTTTGCAAGATGTCTTTAAAACACATAAAAAATTCTGAATATATCCCCCTTTTTATTAAGAATTACATCTTACATATTTACATTACATTACATTAGGAATTGATTGTGTGTGTGTGTGTGTGTGTGTGTGTGTCTGAGAGTGAGAATTTTTTTTCACACAAAATTGTTGAGGCCCCCCTGGCGCCCCCTGGCGGCCCCCACTTTGAAAACCATTGGCCTATATATTTTATTGATTACTATATTAAGTGTAGACATTAATAATATCAGTGTACTGAAAGCCAAATCTGTCAAAGGATGATGGGTTTGGGTGTAAGGGGTGTGATGGGTTTGGGTGCTTCATTAAAATAGATCAAGGCAAAGGGTGCAGGTGATCCTTAACAGACGTGGGTGAGCTGGTGATTGTGAACAGGGATATGGCTGATGGACAAGGCTTGTTCAGTGTTGATCTGAGGACAATGGGAAGTGTAGTTCATGACAGAGCCCTCCACTCAAAGAGCTAAGTCTCTTGGAGAAGATTATGAAGATTTGCATGGCCTACCTCTGGGACATGTTGCTAATTGGACTGGCACAGTCAAATACAAGACTCCTGTCTATTCCCATAAGTCTTGGAATTTGTGACCTAGTATAGTAATTGTTTTCTTCTTACTTGCTCGTATTATATAACATGGAAGGGATCCACATCTGCTCCATGCCGACTCTGCGCTGTTGTCCAACAAGGCTCAGTACTGGGTCATCTTCTGTTCACCCTTAACCTCTCAAACCTGCTCTCTCTGTGAGGTTATAGCCTCACAATTGTTTACATACTACTGATATGCGGATGACACTCAACTCATCCTCTCCTTTCCTCCCTCAGACTCTCGTGTTTCTGGACAGATCTCTGTCTGGCAGACATCTTGTCATGGAGGGTTACTGAAACTAAATCCCAGAAAAGCTGGAGATGCATCCCCATGTCAGAATTTTGTTGTCTCCCTGGACATCTCTCAGATTACCAATAGACAACCAACTGTTCTTCTGACTCACTTATGCAGGTTTCTCCTCTCACTCCTAGCAGTTCTGCCTCAGTGCACCATCCAACCTCTGCAACTAATCCAGCTGCATGACTTCATATTATCCTGCACCACCCCATTGCTACACTCCTCCATCTGGCTTGCCGTGGAAAGCCAAAAACAAACAAGTACCCATCTACCTTAAAGCCCTTATTACTCTCCGCGCTGCACCACATTATCGATGAGCCTCTAGCATGGCTAATCTGGACCCACCATCTCTCAGGGTACAAGGAAGACATACATCAAGGCTCTTTCTGTCCTGGGACCCAGGTGGTGGAATAAATTCCCCTGGCTGTCTGGATGTCTGAACCCCCTACCTCTTTACCAAGCACTTAAATTAGCACTTTGTTATCATTTTACAAAATCCTTGTCTTGTGTATACTCTTAGTCCCTGACCTATTGAACTAGCATGAGGAGGTATTTTTGATAGATCCTGCAAAGCATTTCTCAGATACTCTGATCTGAGTAAGGGCATCTGTCAAATGGCATAAATGTAAATGTACTGTAGATGGAAGCCATGGTATTATCTGATAAAGATGGGGCCTCGAACATCCTGAGCTGAGAAACAGCTTTTCTCCCCAGGACAATATCCATCTAGCCAGTAATGCCAGTTCTCCAAGCCAAGTGTCACTGCTAGTAATTCTCAAATGAGATGTTCTCGTGGTGTAATGTGATCTGTGGTGACTCCCTTCACTACTGATCAACCATCCTGGAACCAGGCTGGAACATCCTGGGCCAAATCCTAAACGTGTTTGAATGATCTAACACCACAAAATCTAAGCATAAGAGATTGAAAGCATGTGTGAGAAATTAGATGTCTAGTGATTGTGAACAGGACTATAGATCATGAGACATGGCTAAGTTGAGAATCATGGGAATTAAAAAAAAAAGAAAGGGATCAAATGATTTATGAACTTACCTGCAACCTGGTTTACCAGTATGATCATTTAACATGTTATTGATTACAGGCTATGACTGTAGTGTTGTGGTACTCGAGACCGGCCTCAAGACCACAGATCAATGGTCTTGTCATGAACTTGGGTGAAAGTTTACTCAGTCTGGTCTTGGTTTCAGCCTACGAAGACTCCACCCGGGACCATTACATCACTTCCATGGACAAGTGCTTTGTAATGTTCCTGTTGCAGTACAAAATGTAAATGCGTGTGTAGCTCTATAGTGCCTATAAATGTTAAAATATTTCATCTTATGTTTTTAAGTAACATAGCACATGTACTTGTAATGCACATCTGCATGTGATCTCAGAAAGTTGTATGAGTCAAATAAAATCTATTATTTATTTCCAAGGTGTCTCCTGCGTTGTGCCCGAGCTCCCTGGGATAAGCTCCAGGCTCCTCGACGTTGTGTAGGATAAGTGGTACGGAAATGGATGGATGGCTCTTTTGTATAACTAGCTAAAGTTGTTTCATTTACCTCGCGCATGCTCTTGATATGGACCCGCCCTGTGTAGTGTAGGTCTTGCCCCTCTGTCATACTCGGTTTTGACTCGGACTCCATTGTCTATGGTCTTTGTCATGACTAATGTGTTCCTCAACGCAACACTACTTCATAGATTATGACATTGCTATAGTGCATTTATAACAATTGCCGAATAAATGGTAGGGTAATATAGCTTTTTTACAGTATATTCATATTTTGTACATGGTCGTAGTGTGAAAAGACATCATCAAACAGTTGTACAATCTAGTTTCAGTTCATAACTACTGACATCAATTTACTGTAAAATATTAGGACTCTTACCGTATACTTAATGACTGCACTTGACTTGAAAGCACATCGTGAACTGTTCTCGCTAGTTCTCCCCATAAAACACCAAGACTGCCAACTTAAAGTGTGTAGGCGCTTTCACAATGACATGAAGCATCATTATGAACTGTGTGAGGAAGTCTATCGTGACATTGCTAGGCTTCAAATCTAAACATCCACCAGGGACTTAACCACTGGAAACGATTTCAATACACATGATTTGTTCTATCATTTGTTCACATCAGAACATCTCAAGATATTTAATGTCAGGAATAAAACACTACAAGTCATGCTGATCTAGGAATATTTGCCAATGATTACCGGATGTGGCTCAGTCGGTAGAGTGGGTTGTCCATTAATCGTAGGGTTGGTAGTTCGAATCCCGGCCCGGATGATCCATGCCAAAGTGTCCTTGGGCAAGACACTGAACCCCAAGTTGTCCCTGATGGCAAGTTAGCGCCTTGCATGGCAGCTCTGCTACCATTGGTGTGTGAGTGTGTGTGTGAATGGGTGAATGAGACACAATGTAAAGCGCTTTGGATAATAGCGCTATATAAGTGCGCCATTTACCATTTATTATCTAGTGAAATGTCATACTTTCGATCCATTTATTGTTAGATTGAATGTTGTTGAACATCCACAGAACGAGAACTGGTACAAAGTGCTGACTCTGGAGACTCCTTCTATAAATTAACATCACCTCACAGAATGCTTCACCATATCAATGAATATATTTTCAGTCAGATCATGATTATAGTTCAATTATCTGAGCGTCCACCATATAGAACGCCCCTGTGTTATCTGTAAGTACAGAAACGATCACGTATATACCTGTGATTTGGAGCTGAAGTACTGTCAGAGCTGCTATTATTAAAAAAATCAGCAAACCAATCTTATTTGAGACTTCACCGGTACTGTGGTATTATAAAACCTTCCAAGAAACATATTTAAGGATGTGTTGGAAAAAGGCTTGCACAGTAAAATCAGATTAATATCAAATACTGTTTAATAAAATGTGCTGGATTCAATCTGCTCAGATAAAACCCTTAATAAATGATTTAATGTGGACCTCATTTAAGTAGGCCTGAATATTCAGTACTATATTTGTGAGTACTGAAAACATGCTTGTTTGTCCAGACGCTTGTTTGCACTGGTGCCCTGAAATTATTCAAAAGTGCCTTGCCAACTTTTCCTCTCTAAGAGGCTTCTGTTCATTGGTTTGTGCTACATGCTTGTAAAGCAACTTTGTGTGTTTGAAAGGTTCTGTATAAATTGAACACATACATGAATAAATAAAACAACCACTACTTGTACAGTGGTTCTCAAAGTGCGGTCTGGGGACCCCTAGTATATCCAGGGCGTGATACTTTTTTGATTTTTAAAAATATATATATATTTGTTACAGTGGTGGAAATCACAACCCACCCTTATCAGAGTAATTATAATAAGGGGTCCAAGACCAAAGTCAACTCAGGCTACTTCCACTTTAATCCGGATCAATTTGAAGACGCATCTTTTTCTCTACGTCCACACTGAAACAGCGGTTTTGTCCAGCTTTTCAAAAACGATCTCCCAAGTGGGTCGATTTGACAATGTTGTTTTTCGCGTTATCATGTGGACTGAGAAAACAGAGATATTCAAAAACTATGGTGTATTTTTTGTCATGTGACCCGTTCAACTCAGCAAGCCTGGAGCACAGGGCCGGGTACATCCTGGACGGGGTGCCAATTCATCGCAGGTCACACATACATTCACACACCCATTCATACACTACAGACATGCCAGTTAAGCTACCGTACATGTCCTTGCACTGGGGAAGGAAACCCCCCAGAGGAAACCCCCGATGCACAGAGAGAACATGCAAACTCCACACACACAGGGAATCGAACCCACGTCCCTGGAGGTGTGACGTGAACATACTAACCGCTAAGCCATGTGCGCCCAAAATTTGTGGAATTTATGTTATAGTTAAAGGCTACACAGACCCGTCGCTCTAGTACATGTAGAAGTAAACTGTAAAGGGCGGCTGTGGCTCAATCGGTAGAGCGGGTTGCCCACTAATCGTAGGGTTGGTGGTTCGAATCCCGGCCCGGGTGATCCCATGCCGAAGTGTCTTTGGGCAAGACACTGAACCCTAAGTTGCCCCCGATGGCAAGCTAGCACCTTGCATGCAGCTCTGGTGTGTGAGTGTGCTCTCATTTGTAAGTCGCTTTGGATAAAAGCGTCTGCTAAATGAATAAATGTAAATGTAAACAGTGTTTTCTTAAAATATAATTAGAAATGCTAGTACATAAACAAAGTAACAAATATACTTCTCGGTAAGTATACATTTCAGTACGTGTCTAGCAAGTCTGGATAAACTTATAGTCTATAAAGTGCTGGTGTTGGTAACCTTTAAAAAGATAAAGAAAGTCAGATGTGCTGTGTTCAGTCCTACTTCTGATGGCCGCACAGGGTGCTCATTTATATGTTTTCCGCTCTTATTTAGTGAAGTAGAATGGGATCGGTGGTGTTATTGCAGCGAAAACATCTACATCAGTCCATCTGGAGGTGTGTGTATGTGTGTGTGTGTGTGTGTGTGTGTTGGGGGGGTTAGCTTTGTGACTAAATAGCACTAAGTAGCTTTTTGAAGATATTGTAAACCCTAAAGATATCGTCATACATTCGTAGATGATCACACCGTGTGTTTTTACCTCCGGCCCGCCTGTATCCAAGCACCTGAATCATTTAACAAGTTCATGCAAACCTAGAGAATGTGAAGCACTGCCAGAGTGCTGGCGTCAGAGAGGTCTGGCAAAGCTTATCGAGTTACTCCACTCCATGTTATAAATCACTGTTATGGGTAGGCATTTCACTCCATGGCATTTCTACACTCTATAATGTATGCCATGAATGCATCGACTCTTTGTACGATGAAATGTTTTCAGTGGTTACTCATAGGAGAAGAATTTCGTTTCAGCTGTGATTTTGTCAAAGTTGACTCAATCATGCACAGACAGCCGAAATGATAACAGAGTATAAAAAATAAACAAACAGAATATAGCTATTTGGGAATCTGACATGACAACGTCTTCTGAATAAAGCCTGTGATAACAAGTCTAATGTGAGAAGCGGCCTGGAAATAATGTGATTATTCTCAACACTAGGTTTGTATTAGACTGGTTTATGTATTGTACTGTCCCCATGTAATGCTCTCATGAGTGGGTTTTAAAAGATTGAATAACACACTTGTTCGCACTGAAATGATTCAGAAGCGTCTTGCCAACTTTTCCTCTCTAAGCGACTCTTGTTCGTTTTTCCCGCAGAAAATCCAGAGGAGCGTTTTCGAAGGACGAAGGAAGCCCGACTCTCTTCATCAGCCATGTCAGCAGCGAGGGGACGAGCAGATCCGCAGGTAGGTTGTGAAAGTGTACACTTCATTTATTTTTGGGTGAAGCGAACGTGACATACCCTCCTTCTATTCGTATAGTCGCTGTCTATCCCCGTCGCTTTCTCTCTCTCTCTCTCTCTCTGTCCACCTCTCTGTCTTCACAGAGAGGTGCAGTATGTTCTGTGTGTTTGGGAGGAGCCGATCAGAGGGTCTTTTCTTACTGCAAAATATCAATTAGATACAGACTGCAAGGAACAACTAGATCTTTAATGCTGCTCAAGATCAATAAAGCGACTTTGAATGGTAAAGGCTGTATGTTCATGTACAACAGAAGTACTAGCACCCTTCTAGAAGTATTGGTACCCTATCCTTTCAGGGGAAAAAAAAAACAAGCTTTAAAAGAAAACATTCCACCAACCAACTGTAGAGAAACTATTTCCTTCTCTCTAACAAAAATAAACGCATTTAATTAGAAATATAAATGACAATAATAATTATTATAAATATTATTGCGAATATTATTATAAGAATGAATTTTTATTCTTATAATAACTTTTTAAATAATATTTGCTATAATATTTATAATAATTATTATTATTCATTTATATTTATCATTAAATGTGTTTATTTGTTTGTTTATTGCTTTATTTATTTATTTATAACAGTGTTTCAGATAATTAATGTTTCTGCTTAAAGATGTTTAATCTTTCTGAGGAACAGAAAAGTATGCCACAAATAAAGGCAAACAGATTGATCTCTGTCAGGATAGTGTTGAAGGGGCATTGAACTACGTTACCCATCAGCCCCAGCATGTTCGCGCGTTTCGTAGCACTTGCACCTGTGTATGGTTTCACCCTGATATACAATATAAGTTCATTTGTCTCAGCACCTCATGGTAAAGCTTTAGTCATGTGTGCGCTTCAGGCTTCATTCTTGTTTTCAAGCTTCAAAATAAATGATTACGGTCATTTAAAAATGTTTTATTCAATGCATGTCGTATGCTGAAGTTAGGTTTCCAAGCTTAGGAGATTTTTTTTGTATATTCCACACCGTTGAATTCACACTGGATGCATCATGGAAGCAGCACACAGCCTTGTTTCTTTCTTTCTTTCTTTCTTTTCTTGATACATGTGTAATTTTCTTTGGATTAGCTCCACGGAAATCACATAATCCCTATTTGTTCTACGCACTATGAATTTATCATCATATTTACATTTATATTTTATGGTGTTTGGCAGATGCCCTTATCTAGAGCGACTTAAATTGATCTCATTATATAACTGAGCAGTTGAGGGTTAAGAGCTTTGCTCAAGGACCCAGCAGTGGTAGCTGATCTCTAGATCCTATCACTAGTCCAACATCTTAACCACTGCCCTACATCATAATCTACAAAGATGTCATGATGGTATTTTCACTTAGAAAAAGTTTGTACTCAATGAATCGCATATAAATAGAGGCATATATTGTTTATCCACTGCTCCACTGATTCATTTTTATTGTGTTGTGTTATGATTCATTGCTTCATTGACCTGATGGAGCATTCGAGCGCTCGTCTTCATCACAGAGATGAAGCCGTCAGCGAGGGCAGTCATCAGAGTCAAAGTGTATAGTATAAGAACGATATGTAAAGGAATTAAAATGAAAAACCTAGATGATTTGCTTCTAGTATTCCAACATGGGACTGTATTTAGGACGTTTAAACCCAAAAACCTTGTTGCCTCGGGTTTATTCTCAACCAAAATGAGACTTCAGGGTGCCATAATTTATGAAAATGTACTATGTCAGTAATTCTGGTATTGACTGTAATGATTCAAATATCCATTATAATGATGGTGGAAAAACCATGGCTTAGTCAAAAACTCTTTCTAAAACAATTATCAAAGCAAATAATCCTTTAATAGCCACTTCATGTGGTGAGATTTAGCGTGAGAATTCTTGTTTAATGTTTGATGCCATTCAAGGATTTTATATCACACATATTTATTTATTTATTTATTTATTTTGTTATGACGTCTTTTCCCAGTGGTTCAAGGACTCATAATACAGTCACGTACAAATTAAATCTTCTAAATCCACAAGATTTCCTGTTGGATTTGAAATCCCACTCCATTTTGGATCTCTCCATTTAATACATCCAGGCATTTGGTCTGCTAATGTTCAGTCCATGGCATGACATCAGTGTAACACTTAGCAGCTGTGACATGGTATGAACCTCGACTGTAAACCGTGGTGAGATCAGGACAGATTTAAATGACCATCTGCACTGAGGGTGTAGATACAGGAATGTTACATGAGTCAGCATCAGGGAGATGGGTGGGGTGGGGTATAGGGGTCGTCTTTAATCCGTGAATATCCCTGAGTATCGACCCTTACTACTGACGATCCATCTTTCTCCATTAATCTGTCTCTGCACAGCACATCATCATCTTACATTTACATTTATTCATTTAGCAGGCACTTTTATCCAAAGCGACTTACAAATGAGCGCACACTCACACACCAATGGTAGCAGAGCTGCATGCAAGGTGCTAGCTTGCCATCGGGGGCAACTTAGGGTTCAGTGTCTTGCCCAAGGACACTTCGGCATGGGATCACCCGGGCCACCAACCCCACGATTAGTGTGATTACCCCACAACCCGCTCTACTGACTGAGCCACAGCCGCCATCTTTCAGAAATGTGAAACGGTGATCGTAATACAAAACGCTCTTTGTGTATTTAAGTCATTTTATATAACAGAGATAAAGACAGAACACTCTTACAGCTTGTTTGGGGCAGTGGTGGCTTAGTGGTTAAGGCTCTGGGTTACTGATCGGAAGGCAGGGTTCAAGCCAAGCTGCCACTGTTGGGCCCTTAACCATCCCTGCTCCAGGGGGCGCTGTATCATGTCTGACCCCCAACTTCCTGACATGCTGGGGTATACAAAGAAAATAATTTCACTGTGCTGTAATGTACATGTGAACAATAAAGGCTTATTATTACTATTATTATTATTATTACTCTACTGCATGAATTATTGAATTTACATAAATAAAATAAAATAAGTTTTTATGGATTTTCATTATTTGAATCAGTTCAAATAATAATAAATTATTTCAAGAAAATTGTTTTCAGGGGGTTGTGGCATGGGGAAAATGATCATAGTCCAAAAATAGCACAAAATGTATGAGATTACAATTCAAATTACTGCTTTTTCCAGACAGTAAGATGACTGTAAGGGTTTTTTTTTGCCACCTAAGCATGTAAAAGTTGGAAATCATCTAGAAAGGAATTACAGTAAAAAGTATGTAGATGGATTTACTCACCCAAATTACATACCAAAAATGTTTTAGATTTAAACATGTTTTGAGTGAAGTATCTTTTTAATTCTTTCTCTTGAAACATGACAAGGTCTGAATTTCTTTCTTGCTTTGAATTTCAAAAAAGACAAAAAAGAAGTAAATAAACGAACGATTAGAGAAGTCTAGTGTCATTTTTGGCTGTGTAGGTCTGTTTCAGTTCACGAATGCACATACCACAGGTCCATTTCCTTATGGCAACAATTACAGTATAGCATTTAACAGAATACTCAAAATATATAAACATGCTTGAATGACAAAAAAAATAAAAATCAGTGCTCTGATGATGACCTTCACCATGCCATCTGATAGCAGAAAAGGAAGTGCAAAGAGCACTTCCTGCTTATGTAACAGGGCATTGTTTTAAGTTAGGTCAAAGTTAAAGTCCACTTTTTCCAGTTACATAGGACAATGTTAGTTTTGCATTATTGCCTATCAACATTTTTTTTAGATAAATTAATTGTTGCTATATGGCAACACCATGCCGTAGAATGAATATAATGAATTCTGTCTCGATTTTGTGTATTGCTAGTTGTTTCATCATTTTCTTTAAAAAATGTCCCAGCATTGAGTCCCTCACCTCTTCCTGAATTCCTTAAACCGTTTCTCGTCTCCTCCTGGGCTGCCGAAACATTCTGACCGTGTCTGTGAGTTACAGAACAGTGGCAGCTGCATTCTGGGAATTGCCAGCTCAGCTTGGCCTCTCCTGGCACCTTGGTGCCACTTTGGGCCATCTTTGTTGTGGACAACCGAGCTCGATTTGGCATTTCTCATACCACTGGTACACTTTTGAAACACCACAAAGCCACAGCGCTAAGAATTTCCTTCAGCTTGCACATGCTGATTTTTTTTTTTTTTCTCTTCCCGCTCCTCGCTTTATTTCTTTTCCTTCTGTATGCCTTTCCTTTGGTGGCTCTAACTGCTGTGTTGAGATCTGTGAAATAGTCTATTGTGATCATTTCGTTTCATGGGACTTGCCTGACAGATCTGGATTCTGGTTCATGCTTTGGAGATGTCACTGACATTTAAATTGACAGTTCAGATTACCTAACGAAGAGAAAAAGAGTGCTTCCAGATGTGTACTGCAAACAATGGTTTGGTTTTTTTCTGCATAACTATACTGGGATTTATGACGGTTCAGTACCAAGCCAAAAGATGAAATGGAGAAGTCTGATACACAAAAGATCTCTCTACAGCCTCTAGACATGAATGAAGAGCTCAGTGAACGCTCATTGCTCATGTAGTGGATAAGTGTAGGATACTGAACATCAGCGTTAATCAGAGTGGTGATTAGCAATTAGGTTCATTAGCCCTGAGTAATGTTTAACCCCAGTGCTCTAATGACAGTAATCCTGTGATTTGTCACCATGGGGACTCTGAGACACGTGACCAGGGCTGCTGTTGTTCTCATGACAGTGAGTTGTTTTTTTTAAATACATTTTGATTCCTCAACCGATGTAATCTACGTTTTAAATCAAAGAAAACTGTGATTACTTACTCGCAGCGTGCTAACAAACCTAATTACTCCCTGTTTGCATACCAAACCATGCCTATTTTACAGCTCCTTGACCTACTTCTGAACAGTAGAAGAACCAAAGCTCCTACAGCATCTGTATCAACAAAGCATTAACCTTTATTTTTCCAGCTTTAGTATGCTTACTATGAAAAGCAATGGACGGAAGAATTCTCATACAGCATGCGATAAGCAGTAAAATATGTCTCAAGTTATTTTCCAGACGATCTAGGGGTCAGATGTACTCAAATTCTCTGCAGGACTCTTAGATCATTTTTTTTTTTGGTCTGGGGAATGTAAGAATAGTCTCCTCGCAGCTGTTAGTAATCTTCCTCCACATGCCCACATCTAGCTTAATGAAATTAGACCGTATTTCTGGGCCGTGATGTTATACGCACTTGGGTTTGAGATCATTAGATTTACAGAGGCAGGATAAGCAGGATCGCTCCACTACGCTTTTAGAAAGTACCTCAGCATCTGAAAAATGATTCAATCGAGGTCGGCTGAGAAAATATGGAGTCCGGTGCAGGGCCTCTTCATAATAAAATGTGTGTTTTATTCATTTTACAGATGGCAAAAAGCACAGTTCAGTCTGCAAGGGTCTCTATCAGCCAAACAAACAAAAAAACACCCAGAAAAAACCTCACAATGAGCTACAGGTCATTATAAATTTGAATATAAATGAATTATTTCAATTGTTTTATGTTGAATATGTATCCATCCATCTGTAAGTGAATTTTGTGACTTGCAAAAGAAACCTGTGAGTGAAGTTCATGGTTAATGGTGTGCGATTGAACATTCTCATGACCCCCAACACCCTCCAGCACCTCTGCACTTCACATTAACACACACAAACACACACACACACACACACACACACAGCATTTGATTATATATGTCACATACGACACACCTGGCACATTTGCACATGCACAAGACACTTTAGTGCATATATACATATACATATACATATACATATACACTCACCATACACTTTAATAGGAACACCTGTACACCTGCTCAATTATTCAGTTATCAAATCAGCCAATCATGTGGCAGCAGAACGATGCATCAAATGATACAGATACAGGTCAAAAGCTTCAGTTCACATCAAACATCAGAATAGGGAAAAATGTGTGACTTTAACTGTGGCATGGTTGTTTGTGCCAGATGGGCTGGTTTGAGTATTTCAGAAACACCTGGAATGTTCACACACACAACCGTCTCTAGAGTTTACACAGAATGGTGCGAAAAACAAAAAACATACAAACAGGCGAACAGTGCTGGGGCTGATGGGTATTGTAGTTCGGCGCCGTATTAGGTAGTACTGGGGAAAAGGATTTTTTTTAGGTCTTGGTGTACAAGCTGCCCAATATTTATTTAGAATTTGGGGATAACATGAATTTATTTCTTCTCAGTTATACATCTTGTGTGCAATATAAATTCTGTGTCATTCGAATACATTTCACTGGGCGTTATGATAACCAGAGCTTTCAAAATGAACAGAAAGGACACAAAAAAGAAAACGTCTCGATGTTTAGCGTTAACTTCGCATATACATTTATTCATTTAGCAGACGCTTTAAATCCAAAGCGAGTTACAAATGAGTGCACACTCATACACCAATGGTAGCAGAGCTTCCATGCAAGGTGCTAGCTTGCCATCGGGGGCAACTTAGGGTTCAGTGTCTTACCCAAGGACACTTTGGCATGGGATCACCCGGGCCGGGATTCGAACCACCAACCCTACGATTAGTGGACAACCAGTCTACCGACTGAGCCACATATAGGATTCGGATGATGATTTCTTCACCGGCAGTGGGGTTAAAGGCTTTTCCCTGATACAAATACAATGACTTTTGTGGAAAACAAACTTGCTAGTACCTTAAACTAACATACGTTCTTAAACGTAGCCTCAACAAATGGTTTTCCCAGATTTTCTTCACAATTCCACAGCAATGCTTTCTGAAACATGAAACAATGGAAGGCTGAGCATGCGGTGTGATTTATATGGTGTTGGAAAGGCTGGTCATATTTGATCTTTTACTGTAGAGTGTTCAGGGGAAGTCCTAACACAGACATAGTCACAGCAGGGGCTCCAAATGTCTGCAGACCGTCCTCCCTTTTCTTCCTGGTTAAAGTGACGTATTAAATCAAGCCAACCTGCTGCTCATTCGTCTCTATTGTTTTCCTCTGGCATAGAAACGTCCACAAAGATAAAAGATTGTAGATATATGGCCCAGTGTGGCTCATTTTTGGACAAGTCAGGTGCAGAGGTCAGGACAGGACAGAGTGAAATATATCACAAGCGAATTTCTCACCTGCGGACTGAACGTTCCACCTGAGAGAAGATGAAAGACACTTTTTTTGTCTTTTTCTTTTTTTTTACAGAGGCTCGTGTGCAACAGCTTGCAACGCGTCCACGCAAGATGTTGCACCGCGGTGAGAATTCAGCAAACCCCAATAAGCATGTTAAAAACAGGGCGGCTGTGGCTGAGTCGGTAGAGCGGGTTGTCCACTAATCCACTAACCGTGGGGTTGGCGGTTCGAATCCCGGCCCGGGTGATCCCATGCCGAAGTGTCCTTGGGCAAGACACTGAACCCTAAGTTGCCCCCAATGGCAAGCTAGCACCTTGCATGGAAGCTCTGCTACCATTGGTGTATGAGTGTGCACTTGTAAGTCGCTTTGGATAAAAGCGTCTGCTAAATGAATAAATGTAAATGTAAATGTAAAAAGTAACAGCTGAAAGGAAACTGAATCTTTGCGCCATTGACATGTTTGACGGCAACTGCAACGACGTCTCAGTTCTCTGCCGCATGTTTATTTAAGGTTATCTGTGACTTTGAAACATCTTTAGCTGAACAGAGTTGAACGCAAGGTCACAGTAGCGGTAACTTCACGTCTTAGTGATGATCTCAGGGTTAGACCTCGACCATCACCTCTAATTGAGATGGTGTTTAGTATGACAGTGCGATTTGTCTTTTTTGTAAGTGGATATGAGCATTGAAAAGTGGCAGCTTATTGGCAGGAATGTTATTCAGACTTTACTTTCCATGCATGCGTTGTATAATAGGTAGTGGTGGAAAATACTTGAGCAATTTTCCTTAAGTACTGTTGTGGTAGATTTGTCCTTTACTTGTACTCATACTCAAGTAGATATAAAGTACACATGAACCCTTTCTCAGAATTCGGCGGAAAGGAAAGTCGAAGTTTCAGACTTTTTCAATCAGTATAAACGAATGAATTCTTTTATCGCCGCAAGATTGTTCGAAGATTACTCAGGACACTGTTGGGTTTCTGTGTGTAGAGTATCGTGAGTCTTTCTTTAGCTGCTGGTGAGGAGTGCGATGGGAAAGGTGAGGGCAAACAGTTCACACTATCTCCACAATAACATTAGTAGAGACATAAAATAGACAGCACTAGTAAAGCTTTTTTTGATAGTAAAACACTATATACAACTGCTAAGGTAAAAAAAACTATTTAAAAGATATACTTATTGAAAAACTGCAAATTCTTAAAGCCCTGAGTATCTACTGTCAAATGAACCATCATGCACTACTATGGAGTGTGACATCACAAATAAATTCAATGCTGAACATGGGCACATCCAGTACTGTTTACTCATTCCACTCCTGATAGTAAGCGCACTATAGCTTAGGGCAGTGGTTTTCAAAGTGGGGACCGCGGTCCCCTTGGGGCCACCAGGAGGTGCCAGGGGGGCCCTCAACAATTTTATGTGAAAAAAAAATTCTCACTCCCAGACAACCACACACACACACACACACACACACACACACACACACACACACACACAATCAATTCCTAATGTAATGTAAAGTAATGTAAAGATGTAATTATTAATAAAAAAGGCGGATATATTCAAAAGTCTGTAATTTTAATGTGTTTTAAAGACATCTTGCAAAAGGGGGGCCTCGGTCCAATGTTAATGCCATTTGGGGGCCTCGCCCTGGAAAAGTTTGGGAACCACTGGCTTAGGGTATATGTAAATCGTGGCTTTTCTTTTCTTTCAACAACACGTGTAGCACTACTGAGTACTTGTGTTTGAGCGTGTTCTACCATGTATGACCTGACCACTAGATCTGGACGCATACGCACCTTTCTGTATCCTGTCTTGCTCAGGTTTAGTGGTTGGCATACTGTTGGTTTTCTCTCTCTCTCTCTCTCTCTCTCTCTCTCTGTCTTTTTTTTTAAACTCTGTATCTCTCTGCTGGTTGGCTTGCGGTTGTATGAGTTTCCTGAAGTGAGTTCACCGAGTCGTTTGGGCTATTGCTAGGCTCTAGGGACAGAACGCATCTCTTGGCCTCTTGTAAGGAAGGAAAGGCAGTGTACAGTAGGTGGAGAAACCAGAGTAGGGTTTCTCCATGAAAGACAGGAAACCCCTGGAGCGATATCCCATGCTAAAATGCCTCATGCAGAAGCGATGCCTGATGGGTTGCTAGAGGTAATCCCTCTAGCTTATTTTCTTTTCTTTTTTTTTTAAATCATAAGCAGATGTTCTGGGATGATAATTGGACTGCTCACCTTTATATACATACCATCATGCATGCTGTTTGTACCCACTTCCTTTTCACCTAGATCCCATAAGTCAAGGTTTATTGTTGAAATATAGAAGGCTCATGAATTTTACTGAGTATTATATAACAGCCTGACACGCTAAGGACACTCTCACACCTTTTTGTATTTTTTTTTCATAAAAAAGTGTACTTCGGTGCTGATATGGAGAGAACATAACAACTATAACAACACAACACAGCTAGAATCAGCCAATCAACTAGCCTAGTTTGCTGTCTATATTATTATATGTATTATTATCACATAATAAAAATGAAATCACCCAGACATGTGGCTTTCTCTAAGAGACGTGAAGCCAGCCCATCACATATTTTCAAACTCATGCTGAGTAACACACTCAGAGGAAAGCACTATCTACATTCTTCCACATACATGAGCTCACAGACAAGCATGACTGCTAGTGTCACTGTGATTAACAGGGCACAGAGTATGCCATGTTTCCCACCCAACTTTGCTCCCGATTTCTTTATATATTAAAGAAATCATTGAATAAATCAGTATGTTAATGGTATATATTAAAATATTGAGATTGATTTTTTGATTTCTTGATTGATTATGATATTAACATACTGATTTATTCAATAATTTCTTTAATATATACATTAACATACTGATTTATTGAATTATTTATTTTAATATATCCTATTAACATACTGATTTATTCAATGATTTCTTTAATATTCATTAACATTCTGATTTATTCAATGATTTCTTTAATATTCATTAACATTCTGATTTATTCAAAGATTTGTTTTAATATATGCCATTAATATATTGATTTATTCAATGATTTCTTTAATATATACATTAACATACTGATTTATTCAATGATTTATTTAATATTCATTAACATTCTGATTTATTCAAAGATTTGTTTTAATATATGCCATTAACATATTGATTTATTCAATGATTTCTTTAATATATACATTAACATACTGATTTATTCAATGATTTCTTTAATATATACATTAACATTCTGATTTATTCAATGATTTCTTTAATATATACATTAACATTCTGATTTATTCAATGATTTCTTTAATATATACATTAACATTCTGATTTATTCAATGATTTCTTTAATATATACATTAACATTCTGATTTATTCAATGATTTCTTTAATATATACATTAACATACTGATTTATTCAATGATTTCTTTAATATATACATTAACATACTGATTTATTCAATGATTTCTTTAATATATACCATATATGCTTTAAAATTATACCATAGTGAAAAAAAAGGTCAAAGATATATCTGATTTATATTGAGATACCATCAAACCCCTGATTGCAAAGTTATTAGAAGAGAAAAGGAAAGACATGCCCTTGCTTTGATACTCGATAAACATCATTAATGCCTCACTTTCTGTTCATTCCCCTCATGGATGACATATTTGGGTCTCCTGACACAGGATCGAGTGGGTCAGCTGTTACACTCAGGATGACATAGCTTGGAAGCTGACACATGTCTATATAGAGTGATGAGCTGTGTATAAAACTGAACACTGGGATGACATGATGTTGATTTATTACTCAGTCTGGCCCAGTGGCCTTTACCTCATTACTGGTGCCTCTGTGGCCCAAACCCGCCGGAGTGGTGTGAGTTTATGGTGATTGAAACCAGTCTCCTGTGCATGTGTACATGTGCAATGAAGCAAGTACTTCAGTCGGCTTTAAAACAAAAAAGCAGCATTACAAATGTGTGTCAGATACGCTTGGAGTGAGTCTACAAATTCACTAACCATTAAATCACCTCCATATCAATTTACATCTCCGACAGCAAACTCTGTATATGCAGTGTTTTATTGATGAGCTGCTTCACCGTCTTTATAGTGTGAAGAGAAAGGCTGGGGAATAAAGCTCATATGTCCGACAATCTGCGAAACAAAATGTCATGACAGGGTATTTCCATTCTGTTCAATGACTTTGTCGATTTCCATGTATGACCAAGCTCTTTTTTTCATGATTTTGCTGTTAACAGTAATAGCAGAAGAAGAGAAGAGCAGAACAGTGGCTTGTTCATTAAGTTTGAATTATAGTGATGAAAGGACAGGGAACACACACATTTTTTTGTTTTTAGTGGCACTTAAATCATGAAGAAAAACTCAAAGCAACACTTTCTATTCTGACTGAAGCAGCCGTATGATTCAAATGTAGCATGTTAAGCAAAAAGGAACAATGGCGGACATTTGAATACCAGACTATTGAATGCTAAGTCGGCTCACGCTAAGCTAGTTCAATTGCTAACCGCAAAAAACGAGAATCTATGTATAGAAAGAAACAAAACGTTACATCTGTTAATTAAAACAGCAAATAGCTATGAGTTGGCTGTCTAATGTAAAAAGCAATTCATTTAGGCCTACATTTTGGAAGACAGTTTGATATGCTAAGTATGCTAATGCTGCCCAAATAAATCTGGCTAGTCAGCTGGTATTTTGTTATATTTAGCTCTCTGTAACAGCTGTGGTTTTGTCAATATCTGAAGGTTCCCTTCTTTATAACTGTCTCATATGTATGGTATCTGTTGTCTTGCATGTAGAGCATTTTGTAAGTTGTATAGGGTGTAGCTCTGAGGCGTGGAATGTATCAGTGTATGTATCGCTGTATCAGTGTAGCGGTCATTTCCAGACTAATGTGGTGTTTTCTTAAGGAAAATGAGATAAAATCAAGAACAAATGCAATGTGTGGTATTCTAGGTATGGACACACTGTGTAGTTTTATTTGAACACAGTATTTTGCCATGTAGTGCATTTTATTTCTCTGTAAAATGCTGTTTAAAAATTATTTCTGCCCCTGTGGTTAATATTTAGGGGCTTTCTTGAAGAGAATGACAGCACAGAAACGCTTCCTGGTTGGAGACCAGGAATATATATATATATATATATATATATATATATATATATATACAGTATATATATATGAGCACACACACCCGTCTGAAGCTCAAGATTCCACATGCAGTACATCCAGCCTGAAACTACCTCCCCCCTAAGAGCAGAAGCTGTACTGTACCGTCCTGGGACACATTCCACCATACAAAAATGTCACATAGCACATCAAATGCAAATCTATATTAATTCAGGAATCTGTGGAGTCTGACCAGAATCTGTATAGTCTCTCTGCAGTGAGTGTGAAACTGACTTTGTTTGCTGATACACACACTTTGCACTTCAGATTCAAATAGGATTGTATCCCTTTCTGAGTGTAGTGATGGATCATTAGGTAATCTGATACCACTCCTTTGTGCAGAGATTGTGGCTCGAGAGTGCTCTCACTCACACACACACACACACACACACACACACACACACACACACACACACACACAGTGCTGAGGGCTATAGAGCACTGCCCCCCATGGTGGTTGGCTGGAGGAGTAGGAATGCATTCTCGTATTTCTGGTTTTAATTGTATCCAGACTGAAAGACATTCCAGCCCACTGGGCCACAGGACCAATGACTCAAGCAGCCGAGCATTCGGGTGCTTTCCAATTCCAATTCCACCAGCACTCCGGCTGCTCCTCTTCGATTCAGGACCAATCCACCCAGCTCTGTTGTTCAGGACACACCCTGTTATCCACACCATGTAAACCAGGAACAGATATATCTAAAACCCTAACTCATCTTTAGTGTGTAACATGGAGGCGACAAAACATAATTATATCGTGCTTTCAAAATCTGTTCATTGGACCTTGAGTATGAGCGACAAGCCTGTAATCATGTCTCATCTTGTGTGTGTGTGTGTGTGTGTGTGTGTTTGTTTTGTGATTTTGGGTCAAAGAGACCATAAACATGATGACACCAGGAAAAAAAAAACTGCATGTCTGTGTGAAGCCACTGGACTTTTATCACAGCCAGGTCGCCATGGATGCCATGCAAAGAGTGATATGGTTTAAAGGAAAGGCTATTTCAGAGTGTATACATGTCAGACTTATCAGAGCAATGTCAAGGAAGGATAGCTGCATATCAGTGTCAGGTTCTTTATAATAACTGTAACAGAGCCAGACAAATACAGACATGTATATACAGTCCCCTCATGAAGGAATTTGAAGAGCAAGGTTGATTGTTTTTGCTTTAGGGCGGCTGTGGCTCAGTCGGTAGAGCGGGTTGTCCACTAATCCACTAACCGTGGGGTTGGCGGTTCGAATCCCGGCCCGGGTGATCCCATGCCGAAGTGTCCTTGGGCAAGACACTGAACCCTAAGTTGCCCCCAACGGCAAGCTAGCACCTTGCATACAGCTCTGCTACCATTGGTGTGTGAATGTGATCTCATTAGTAAGTCGCTTGTAAATGTAAAAATGATATTTCTGTAAAGCTGCTTTGAGACAATGTACCATTGTAAAAAGCGCTATACAAATTGATAAATTATAAATTAATTATTATTATACACTGACATACAGTACAATGCATTTGGGTTTGAGATCAGAACATGAATATGAGATGGTGTATTGGGATAGGACTCAAAATTGGTAATGTTTTGGATTGGCCACGTCGATCACCAGACCTTAACTTGATGATTGAGCATGCATTTCACCTCCTGAAGAGGAGAATGAAGGGAGCACATAAAGCTAGTTCTCTTGAGTCCAGCTTGTCTGAGGACATGTTATTGTGCGGAACGATAACAGAGTGAACCCAGGGGAGATATAGAATGAGAGAGGGAGGGAGAAAAAGGGAAAGGGATAGCGAGTGATATGAGGTGATTGGATGGTTGGGTTCTGGAAAAGAAAACTGGAACTGCATGTGTGTATGTGCGTATGGGTCTCAGCTGGACAGTCTCTCTGGATGGGTGTTGAACATCATGTCCTGCTGTAAGGGAAATGACAGGCTTGTTTGCCAGCATTGAATGACTGTTTGCTACACTGCAGGCCAGCAAAACACCCATGAATCCAGTTAGACTGATAGGAATGGATCCAACAGTGACATCAGAATAATAACAATATGAATAACGACCTACGAATATATTTGTAACCTACAGTCTATACACATTGTTACTAATAATGATGAAAACACATAACAGTTTATAGACATGAGAGGCTATCACACCTCATGCTATAACCTAGTGAATTTCCACAGTAATAGGAGAGTCGATAAGATTTGAATGAACTCGAACAGACTCTACATGCCAGTTTTCAGCAAGAGATTCCCCAGCAGCCCAAGAAAAAGTCGAACAATCATCGCATCAAAATTTATGTGGAATTATGTCGATCATGGCTTTGTTGAAATCAAACCTTATCACTTTATTTATATTATTTTATTTAAGCAACTGTTGCAATTATGATGGTTTCTGTTTGCAGATAACCGCACACTAAAGTGCAGTTCTCATGTCCACATTAACAACCTAGCTATTATTCATTTTGAATATTCTTCTGTCCGATTTTTTTTAAAAGAAATTCAGCTGTGTTCGATACAGAAGTGTGAGTAAGTGTAAGTAAAATAAATAAATAAATAAATAAAACAGTAGAGGTAGTATCATTAACGTTCCTGTCCGTTGCCCCTATTTCACTCTTAAACATAACGTTCAATGAATGAGCATGGGGCATAGTGATTCTTGCCCCAATGAGCCTCTAGTAGCGCTTGCTGCAGTTCTCATTTTTGACCACTAGGATAATATAACTGCAATGATTACTCTATGGCAAGAAAAAAACAACAAGCTCGAAATGAGTAATAATGTCTAGAAATAGGTTCAATGAGCTTATATTTAGTTTATATACTTGCTAAGATGACTTTTTTTTTTGGAGTGCAGTTTTAAAACTTCACAGCACTTCTCTGAAGAGGTTTGTTTTAAGAACCAGTCAGATATTAGGCTCGTTATTTATATGTGCAAAATAATATCCTGACTGTTTATTGGAGCATTTTGTTACTGAACTGAACTTTCCACTGACATAAGACATTACAGTGCCTTACAGTAATATTGGCACCCTTGGTAAATATGAGCAAAGAAGGCTGTGGAAAATTTGTCGTTATTGTTTACACTTTTTATCTTTAATTTAAAAAAAATCACAAAAATACTCTGTCAGATATGGATATCAAACAATTACAAACAAAAAACAAGGTTATCAAAAAAAAATTTTAATGTAGGTGTGCAGCAATTAGTGGCACCCTTATGAATTCATATAAGAGAAATATATTTGAAGTATATTCCCATTGATATTTAAAAAAAATTTAGTACACCTGGTGACTAGGAACAGGAAATTGTTCAACCAAGACTTCCTGTTTCACAGAAGTATAAATATGAGGTAGCACAAAGGTTAAATTCCCTTAGTCATTCATACCAATGGGTAAGACCAAGGAATATAGCTGTGATGTGCTGCAAAAGGTTGTTGAACTTCACAAACTGGAGCGTGTCTATATGAAAGAGCATTTTTGTGATTTTTTTTAAACAAAAGATCAAAAGGTTAAAGAATAAATACAATTTTTCTTTGCTCATATTTACCAAGGGAGCCAATATTACTAGAGAGAACTGAAAGTCCAAGTTGAAATTATTTTTTAGGTAGTTATTAAGGTTTGTATTAAACCTATTTAATTAAAGTAAGCAGACAAACAGGCTATGAAAATATATACTACTATAATCAAATTTAAAAAATCACGGACGCTGAAATAATGGTCTGTGGAGCTAACTGGGGCAGCGAGCATGCTGCCTAAAGATTGCGCAACATTTCAACCAAACATTTATTTTATTTATATGTGTCAAACAGCCAAATTTATTTTTAATCATTAGTCACTCAAAAGAGCTCATTAGTATTTTGACAGAATTTAAAATATATATACTTGTTAATGACAAATGAATTCAACAAACGAAGAATAACGTTTGTTAAAAGGCTGGTATATATGGTTAGACCAGCAGTATGACCAGCTTTATAACACTTACAATTGCCAATACCAGAGCAAACCAGTCTCATATGTATACATACATACATATATATATGGGGCGGCTGTGGCTCAGTCGGTAGAGTGGGTTGTTCACTAATCCACTAATCGTAGGGTTGGTGGTTCGAATCCCGGCCCGGATGATCCCATGCCGAAGTGTCCTTGGGCAAGACACTGAACCCTAAGTTGCCCCCGATGGCAAGCTAGCACCTTGTATGGCAGCTCTGCTACCATTGGTG